>OY757946.1:3708753-3758753 GCA_963585895.1 Sepioteuthis lessoniana | reverse complement strand
AAACCAAAATGGTAAAGTAAGAATTCATACTATAGATAAAATCACCTTCTGAAGAACTTTTGGTTTTCATATTTGTACATTTATTATATAGTCGTAGAAGAAAGACGAGCAAAGACTTCTTTACAAATATATGTACCTCTCACTTTATTTGTAAGGGTTCCGAAAAGGTTGTGTGGAGTTTCACTGTGAGAGGGAGCTGGAGACCGAACAGAACTGAAATATTTTGATCCCCACTCTTATGACCGTCAACGTTGTGTCTTTCTCATTCTCCTGATGCTCAACTGGAGGCCCAGGGACCCACTCTGCTGGGTGATGGCTTTCTTTACTGCATCTTATCAGCATCTTCTCTGATCTCCAAAGTCCATTGGGTTCCCGAGGGTCCCTTCAGCCGGGTGTGGATTTCCTTACCACATCTCGTTTTTCTCCTTCTCCAATGCTACTGGAACTCGAACTCGAACTCAACTGAGTTATATAATAGTTCAACGCCACTCGATCGCCCACTCAATCTTTGAAATCGCATGTTTAATCGTCATCAAGCGGAAATAACTGTCATGCAATTCAGAGGTCACTCTCTTCCGGCGCGTCAGTCTTTGAGAGTATCATGGGATTTTTTAGCTTGTCCCATTTTGTTAGCCAATTTCCGCCCACGCGATTTCCTCTCCTAACTGCCATTGGAATGTGTCACTTCCTTCCAGTGCATCACCTTGAATGGCATTTTGGGCCGGGTCGAAGGTCAAAATATAACACATCTATATATATATATATATATCCTAATGATATAAAACACAAGTGTTCTGTGTGTACATCTGTGTGTCTGCATACATAATATTTAGAAATGAAAGAAATGAAAGAAAGAAAGAATGGAAGGTGAGATCTCTAAGTGTTTTGTTGTAATCTTTAAAGAAAGAAAAAAATTGAAGTGAAAAAGAAAGAAAGAGAGAAAGAACGAATCATGTGATTTGTAGCTTGCTCTGTCAAAAGAGAGAAGAAAAGAAAGCAGACCAGGAGTCAAGTCAGCTGTCATAAACAGCAGGCTGACTTGAGAAAATGAAAGAAAGAAAGAAAGAAAGAACGGAAGGCAAGATCTCTGACGTTTTTTATTGTAATCTTTAAAGAAAGAAAAAAATAAAGTGAAAAAGAAAGAAAGAAAAAATGAGTCATGTGATTTATGGTTTGCCACATCAAAAGAGAAAGGAAAAGAAAGCAGACAAGTTGTCAGGAAATCAGGTTTCCGTCAAAACTGAATGGTTTCTTCAGCTTTTGAGTTTGTCTGTTTGGCTATGTATCTATTGAATCTACATTGAAAGCAACAAGGAAGAGAGAGAAAGAGATAGAAAGTGAGAGAGTCTCCATTGATTAATGATATTGACAATTTGAATTTTCTACATGAAAGTTGTATTTTTTTACAATAACATACAAGATACTTTTCATTTATTGATTGATTCTTTTAAGATTCTGAAATCTTTTTAATTTGGATTATAAAACAGATATTTAATATAGAATTCAACTGTCATTATTGACGGGTATATTCTAGTATATATATCTTAGGATAGCACAGACACAGTCAACAGCACTGGTGACTGTCAGTTTTTTGCCTATAAGATCATCAGTGTCACTATGTGTTAACTCTTTTATTACTTAGAGCTACACTTGGTCTCTCACTAATAACAACTACTCATTATTTATAAATTTACCAAAGTACATTATTTATATTATATATATATATATATATATATATAAAGTTAGTGATGGTAGTCAAGAGTGACCTGAGGGCTCCCTTTTGAATAGTTACTACACTGTGGTGTTGGTGAGGGTGCTACTCCTTGCTCCACTTTACCCTTGATACATACTTTATAATGCTGAGTGTTAAGCTAGAAGGTGTCAAGTACCATTTTTCGAGTCTTTGGTATGACTTGACCTGGGATTGAACCCCAGTCTCCAGGACCACTGGCAAACACTCTACCCACTAGGCCAATATATATATATGTTTATCTGTCTATGTGGAGGATGTATTTTTATTGAATGATTTGATGAAATGCATTAAACAAATAATAATGTTTATAATTTCCCACACAAAATGCATCTGAACTAAAAGCATTGAACTATAATCAATATAATCAATATATTGACTTTTGTATTGATTCTTGCATTGTTTTAACCTCTTTCTGCTTTTGATCTAGTCTTTTTCCACCCCTCATCTATGTTGTTTATTGAATGTGACGTATTTTCAGCCAATCAGAAGTCACTTATTGGCGTCTCATCCTTCTATACATTCAACCAAATATAATAAGGCAGACCTTGTATTTTTCTTTTTTTTTCTTTTTTTTCTAGTTTTTCTTTTTAGCTTCTTCCAAATGAGTGCCAATCCACATATAGAAACCAGTGAACGTTACTTTTCGATTGCTTACCACACAATGTAATTTGGGATTTGCCAATAATTGCTGTGTAAACCTAAAAAAAAAAAAAAATAAATAAAAAAATCACTTGAGACGTATATATAGAATTGGTCATCTTTCAATACAATAAAATCATTGTTTCATCTGTAATTATCATTATTAACACATTTTATACCTACCATTGGCCTAATGAGTAGAGTGTTCACCAATGGTCTGGGAGACTGGGGTTCAATCCCCAGTCGAGTCATACCAAAGACTCAAAAAATGGTACTTGATGCCGCCTTGCTTAGCACTCAGCTCTATAAAGTAAGGATCAAAGGTAAAATGGAGCAATCCAAGGAAAGGAGTTATGCCCTCTCCTACACCTCGGTGTAGTAGGTATTGAAAAGGGAGCCTTCGGGTCGCTCTCGACTAAGGTCGCCAACTTTACTTATATCAGTAGGAATCTTTTAGGTTATTAAATGTACTTTCTAAAAACTATTTGGCTAAGTCAAAGTTTTGCATTATTTTGGCGTATATATATATATATACAAGGTCCATATGATAAGTTTCCCGACTTTTTTTATATGGGCACTTTTATTGAGAGTACACATATGAAACTCTAGTCCCCTTCAAAGTAATGTCCTCAAGCAACAATGCACTTGTTGTACCATTCCAACAACTTCCTTATTGACTTCCTTACTCCTCCCACGCCTCTCATCATCCCTCACAGACTCCCTGCCTTCCTTGAATCTCTTATACCACTCAAAAACTGACGTTCGATTCATACAAGATGGTTGAAAAGCAATCTGAAGCATTCCATACGTTTCTGTGGCATTTTTTCCTAGTTTAAAACAGAATTCTATTGCATATCATTCTTCTAAAGAGTCCTCACGTCCAGATTGCATTTTTGAAATTCACCAGCTGTGATAATCAGGCTTTAGTAGGGTGTATTCCAATTTCTGCTGTAGCTGTTCCTTTGAACCTGAAATCAGAAAAATTGGTGGGTCATCTCATAAAATCTATAGCAATAACATACTGACTTTTCAAGAGTCTGCAGCCATTTTAAATGCCCATACGAAAAATGTCTGGAAACTTATCGTATGTACCTCATATATATCACTTGACCAAATCATTTTAAGACATTACATATACCCTCTGTGGTTGGTAGTATCATGGTAAGTTGTGTGTTGACACGTGAATCACTTCACTCTCTGTGGGATTTGAAATCCATACAGATGAACTTGTAATATAGTGCGATTTGCGAACTAATTCTCCATGAATTCAAACTGGGCCCTAATGTCGCAAAAGTAACCCAAACCATTTGTTGTACAAAAAGTGAAGGTGTTGTATATTGACTCTTGACCAAGCCGTCAATCAGAGATGCACCTGTGTATATAAGCAGAAGAAGAAGCGGAAGCAAGTGGGCGTTATGAAAGAATATAGGTAGATGCTGGCGGCCGTTGAGTCTGGTAGGGTCAGGAAGGCCAGAGTGGGAACCAGCTTGCAGACTGAGAACGCCCCCTAAGGGCTATTGCTCTCAGCGACCCCTGGTTGAGTAACCCCAGTCAAGACGTGGAAGAAGTGCTAAGTGGGTTCTTTAAGATAATACTGTATGCTATGGTCAAGAGAAGTTGGATCAATATAGCAGTTTGTCCCTGTCTCCACCCATCTCTCACACACCACAGAAACACTCTCGAGAAACCTTTCGAGAATAAAGTGTGAGAGATGTATTTTTATAAAGAAGTGTGTTTGTTCATTCATTGAAGTTTGTAAATTATGTTTCTGCTTGTATTTGTATGTGGGTATACAACAAAGGCACAGTTGATTATTGCTCAATAACCAAATGGCTGAAGAAATTTTGCTTTGGGTTGCAAGACCCTCAATTAGCAGGCAGGGTCAGGCAAGTCTAAAACTATAGAGTCTAAGGCCATGCTTGAAGACATAGAAGCAAATTTGGCAAGTAGATCAGGAAGAGTATCAGGTGAGTGAGCTCAGTATCTCATGGCAAAAGCATCTAGAATTGCCAAATTCTGCTTCTCTTTATGAAAATATTGCAAAACTTTAGATTCACCCAAATAATTTCACAGATATTCCTAAGCCTTCTAAGTATCTATAGTTATATCATCCCCCAATCATGGGCAAGATGTGACTCAAGGTCAATTTTTTAGGGGAGTACAGCTGGTTTGAATTCAGTGTTTTCCTTCGCTGCGAGTAAGCCCAGTCTCCTCTACTATATACTCATTACTAAGGTGGTGAGAAATACGTTCATGCCTTTTCCAAGCATAAAATAGAATAAAAATTCCCACCCAGGAATTGAACTTGGCTATAAGTGCTATGTGACTCAAGCTTATTGAGCTTCAATTTACAGGACACTTAGTGAGGATTCAACTCAGTACTTAATGGCTATTTGTCTTCGAGATTAGCTAAGTAAACATTTCACTATAATGGGGTGCCCTAGATTTTTTGAGTGTTGTCTGAAATTCTAAGATGAGTTATTGTCTTTTTTCACAAATTATTCAACTTATATCCTTATCCTTATTTTTATCACTCAATTTTGGCTGATGTATTTTTTGGCCTTCTTCAATGTCTAAAATTCTTAAATGAGCCATTAGGCTATATTACATAAAATATTCAGTCAAGTATCTTTATCCTTATTGTTTTTATCCCTATTTCTTGTTGTTTACCAAAGTTTGCTTAGTCTGGCATTCGGGCCTTAAGCTGCTTAAAGTGCCTGCTATTCCTCAAATGGTCACTCATCTAAATACTGAACAAGCTCATTGCTACTTAACTTCAGTGAGATGAGGGGGGGAGAAACTGGTGTTTTCAGTGTGATTTGACTGTGAACCTGTATTTATCACTATATTTTGGTTTCTTTGTTTTATATTCATTTTCATCTAATCAGACAAATTTATTCATTCATTATCTTTATATCAATTTGAAAAATTCCTGTCACCATTCAAAAGGCCTAGAAGAACAATATTATACCTTGTAATGGTACAGCCACCCTCATCAAACATGGGAGTGATTCCACTTTCAATCCGCTGACCAATCCGTGAGTCAGCTAAGTCTTTGGATGCCACAACTAATCTGCTATCTGCCCACATTGTGTTTTTTTAGATTCAGACGACAGATCAATCGCTCATGAGTTACCTGTCAATGAGTAGACAGATGAGACCTCACCATTAAGTGAGCAAAAAAAAAAGTTGATGCTGCGACACGGAGAGCAAGGCACTGCTTACAAAAATAACAATATTCAATTTGAAAAAAATATCTTTCAAAAATGATACAGATTTTCACCCATCATAGAGGGGTAAGTTTTTGTCAGAGATATATAATAAATTGATATATATTAGATTTATATATTTAATGCCATAGAAATTAGTCTGCGATCCCTGGGTTTCATGAAGTTTTTACAAAACAACAATCATCAGGCAGTTAATAAAATGAAATGAATCACAAATTGAAAAATAAAGTCAAAACCTTTTGGATTTTGTAGGAATCTTTACGTGTGATTGTAAGTGTGTGTGTGTGTGTGTGTGTGCATATGTGTGTGTGTTTGTGTTGGTTATAGTTGCGTATTATTGTGTGTGTATGTGTGAGTGGTATCTTGTGCATGTGTATGTGAAGGTACATTCGCAACATGTTGTTTTTACCGGATGTTAGTCGCCAGTGTATCTGATATTGTCGGAAAAGATTCTTTATCTGTTTCTGTATGTGTAGGGGATTATAATTAAGGAACAAAACATCATAAATGCATGTCGAGGGAAATAGATAAAGATTTGATTTTAAGCGTATTTAAGCGAGCATAGTATGGTAGACCAGAATCACAATGAATATCAAGGGGTAGGGATATATTGTATTGCAATATACTATGGAATATTGTACAATGTTGGTATTATATGTAGGGAAGAGATTTGGGCTAGAATATAATAATAATTTGATGAAATGTTGTATATATATTATATATACTATAGTTATCTGTGATTGTATGTACATAATGAAAATAATGAAGGGGTTGTTTGGTGAATATGTTTCGTCCCCCAATTTGTTGTAGTGTATATAATTTTGTTTAGTGGTACGTTGTTGGTGTTTATGTTTGGTAAAGGCAAAGGAGGCAAATGATGTGTAAATGATATGAAAGTTGTAAAACGTCGCGGACAAAAAGAACATTCAAGAAAAAGTAGTACAAACAAATTCAAATTTATATTTCAACAATCATCATCATCATCATTTCGGGCCACAAGCACGGATATCCCTGACCCTCTCTCGCCACTTCTCCCTATCGTTCATCGCCTCTGGCAGGTCTTCAGGGCTACATCCCGTATCCTCACATAGCTGCTATATATATGTTCGAGCTGGTTGTCCTGCTTTTGCCCAGCCCTATGTGGGGGTCCATAGGAGTACATCATTTATGACCTCATCCCTGGTTCTCCTGCAGTGTCCTGCATGTCTGGTTCGTCTAACTTTGATAGTTTTCGTATTTCAACAATATTTCAACAATACGTGCAATTAAATATTTCAAACATTAGAGTTCTAATACTGTTTGTTAAGTATTCCTGAGTGTATGTGGTGTGTGTGTGTGTGTGTGTGACTAACACTAATGCTACAAAAAAGGAACTAAATAACAAAAGTGTCCTATGACTAAGTATTTTCTACAGAATCTTAATAGTGTATATTAGGAGGGGCGTGTCTTCTCCCATGTTGTTTCTTTCTTTCTTTCGGTGGTTTGATGAAATTTCTGTTGTTTTTGAAACTGAACACAATCTCACCGAAAAGGAGTAACAAGTAAGAGAATGGTTGCATGGCGTATACATTTTTGTGGCGGTTGAAATGAGAGAGTGAGAATGTTCTCTCTGGAAGACACACTGGAGAGAATGTGTTGGTCCTGTAAGTGAAAATGTGAAAAGAGAATGAATGTTGGAAGATTAGAGTATTTATTGAAAATTCTTGTCATGGAGTAGGCTCCAAAAACGCAGGACAAAACTGAAGTGGCGGACGTAGTTTTAGGCACTAACCACATGGTTCTCCTGGCCAATGGGTTCCCAGGACTGATTGTTCACGTGCGTCTGCCGTCATTGTTTTGGGAACAAGTGGCAAAACAGTCATTTTAAAATATAGGAGTGTAAGTCCTATCGGGTTACAATAATAGTTTGTACTTTTATGTATGATGATGATTATAACTGAAGAGCAAAGTGTTGTCATTATAAAATTAAGGAAATAGATGTTGGGTTTGGGAGGTATGGGTAATAGTTGGGCGGTTGAGAGGGTTATCTTTAATAGTTATCTGGTTTGTGTTAACGTTGTATGATTTATACGTTATTGTAGTAAAAGATAGAGTGTACGTGGTAGATAAGATGAATGCAAAGTGTTGAAGCCTATTATTAACGCTCATAAGAATATAAATTTAACAGATAGTGGAGGCGTATGGAGAAGGGTATGGGGGAAAGATGGTACATATATTGTAGCAGGTGTGATAGTCGGTGGAGGAAAATGGTACTTACGGTGCTTCAGGTGTGGGGCAGTGTGGTGTCGTTTGATTTTTTTTTTTTCAAATAAAATTTTTAGTTTTTTTTAGGGTTTTATCTGATTTTTATTTCAGATTGAAATTTAGTCTTTATTAAATGTCTTAATATTTTTATATAATTTTTCATTCTGAATCCTGTCATTCTAATTAGGGTTAAAATCATTTATATCATTATAATAATTAATCATTAATAATTATATCACATTATATCACAAATAATTAAAAAAGTAAACTATTATTACAATTATTGCTAATTTATCATTATTATTATTATTATTATTATCACCAACAATGCCAATATTAATACGGATACCATAAAGTTTATCCTACTTTGGAGTGTTCGCCAATGGGCCGGGAGATCGGGGTTCAATCCCAGTTCAAGTCATACCAAAGACTCAAAAAATGGTACTTGATGCTGCCTTGCTTAGCACTCAGCACTATAAGGTAAGGATCAAGGGTAAAGTAGAGCAATCGAGGGAATGGAGTAGAACCTTCCCCTACACCTCAGTGCAGTAGCTATTGAAAAGGGAGCCTTCGGGTCACGCTTGACTAAAGGGAGACAACTTTACTTTTTATTATTATTACAGTTATTGCAAATTTATCATTATTATTATTGTTATGTTATCATATCACCAATAATACCAATATTAATATGGATACCATAAACCCTATCCAACTGTTGCCATTACTATTAGGAAATGGACATGGTGACACGAGTTCAAATCCTGGACGAGACTGATTACATTTCACATAGCACTAATACCCTTGGGAAAGGTATGAATCCAATTATTCTCCCTCCTATGGGTAAATAGTAGGACAGACTGGGTTCTTCAGCCCTGGTTAGGCCACTAGTCTAGGAGAAGGAAAACTCTGAATTCAAACCTGTTAAACTCCGCTTAAAAATTGACCTTGTGTCATATCCTGCCCGAGCAGAGGGGTTGGTAAATATGGTTATTACTATTAATTTTTCTATTATTAATCTTTGTCATATGAGTTTAAATCTATTTTTATGATGGCATTTAAAAATTAGTTCATTGCATTTATTTAATTCTTGGCAAGTAAATTTGGTTTCTCATATGAAGTGACCAGCTGAAATAAATCTATAATAGCCAAATGATGGTTTGTTGAGTTTTTCTTCAAATTATATGAATTTGTTCTATAAGAAATTTATAAATTTATAAAATAATCATCATACATTGAGCACTCCTGGAGATTTATAATAATCTTCTAATATATTCTCAAATTAAATCATTACCAACTCAACTTCTTTGGATATTTTATATATATATATATAGAGAGAGAGAGAGTGGGGGGTGAGGGGAGGGAGAGAGTGTGGGAGGTGGAGGGAGAGAGAGTAGGAGGGATAGATAAAGTGGGCTGAGATAAAGAGTGGGGAGGGGGAGAGTGTGGGAGGTGGAGGGAGAGAGAGTAGGAGGGAGAGATAAAGTGGGGTGAGATAGAGTGGAGAGGGAGGGAGATTGGGGGAGGGAGGGAGAGATAGAGTGGGAGGGAAGGGAGAGAAAGAGTGTGGGAGGTGGAGGGAGAGAGAGAGGGAGAGAGAGAAAGGCATGTGTGATATGATGGTCATCATTATAGGAAATGGGCATTGCAATCTAACTTCAAACCCTGGATGAGGCTGTTTGCATTTCATTTAGTGCTAATGCCCCTGGGAAAAGTATGCATCCAACTATTCTAAATGTAAGTAGTAGGGCAGACTGGGTTCTTGGTATAGCGACTGGTCAAGGAGAAGGAAAACTCTTCTTAAGTGAAGCCCCTAAAACTCCACTTAAAATTTTTATACGTCATTCCCTGTTCTTGTGTAGGGGTTGATATATACATACATACATACATATATATATATATATATATATATATGTATGTATTTATTAACCCCTACACACACACATATATATATATATATATGAGTGTTAAGTAAGGAGATATCAAGTACCATTTCTAAAGTCTTTGGTATGACTCTTCTTCTTCTTCTTCTTCTGTATCTCTAAGGAGTTCCATTTGTTTAAACATCATTGCCTGTACCAGTAACGTGATATTTTTTCAAAAAAGGACACTGATTGAACGATTGAACAATTATATGATCTTACTTAGTATCTTTTTTTCTTTTTCCCCCATTTTTGTATTTTATAAAACATCCATCTTTTTTCTATCAACACTTGTTTCACCATCTTAAAGTCCTGATGAAGGTTCATTAAAACCAAAACATTTAAACATACACTTTCCTTACTCATAAAATCCTCCGTTTTGAATTATTTTGTTTTTCTATTTTCTTTATATAATGTTGAAATATAAATATATAAATAATAAAGCTCGGTCATATGTGTCCATTTTATAAATAAGTTAAATATAAGTAAGTAAACTTGACGCTGTAGTCAAGGAAGGCTTGTTGGAGAGGTGTAGGAGAGGGTGCTACTTCTCTCTCTGGATTGCTCCACTTTACCCTTGATACGTACCTTATATTGCTGAATGAAGCAAGGGGTATCAAGTACCATTTTTTAAGTCTTTAGTGTGATGCGAACTGGGATTGAACCCAGGTTTCCCAGACCATTGGCGAACTTATTTAAGGGTTATTTTTTAAATACAGTAATTTATACTAATTTACCCTGATTTATTGGCCTGATGAATAGAGCGTTCGCCAATGGTCTGGGAGACCAGGGTTCAATCCCAGGTCGAGCCATTCCAAAAACTCAAAAAATGTTACTTGATGCCACCTTGCTTAACACTCAGCATTACAAGGTAAGGATCAAGGGTAAAGTGAAGCAATCCAGGAAATGGAGTAGCACCCTCTCCTACACCCTGGTGTAGTAGCTATTGGAAAGGGGCACTTCAGGTCACCCTCAACGAAAGGGTGACAACTTTACTTACTCACCCTCATTTATATCAATTTACCCTGTGCTCTAATGAGTAGAGAGTTTGCCAATAGCCCAGGAGACCGGGTTCAATCCCAGGTTGAGTCATACCAAAGACTCAAAAAATGGAACTTGATACCTCCTTGCTTAACACTCAGCATTATAAGATACGGATCAAGGGTAAAGTAGAGCAATCCAGGGAAAGGAGTAGCACCCTCCTCTACCCTTCTGTGTGGTAGCTATCAAAAAGGGAGACTTGGGGTCACCCTTGACTACGGTTGCCAACTTTAATTTTACTTATACCAATTTAATATTGTCAATAAATAGGTATATATAAAAAACACACGCAGTTTTATCAGCAATGTTATGACAAGAAATGCACATTTTCTTCAAAAGTATGGATGATCAAAAGCATAATAATCCGTGTTTTTTCAAGTCAATAAATTCTCGGGAAAGGTTTATCTCCAATATGATACTTTTTATATTGGTCGTCTTGTGAGCCTCTGTAGAAAAAATATCATATGAAAAAACACTAAAAAAAAAAAAGTATTGAAGGAATCCCCATGGCACAGGGGTTAACATGCTGGACAAAAACGTAGTAAGTGAGTCCAAACAATGAACGATAGGGAGGGGTGGCAAGAGAGGGTCAGGGATATCTGTGCTGATGGCACGATAAGATGATGATGATGACTTATTATATACCCTTAAAGCTATAGGTTGAACAGTACCAGTACTGCTCTTCCACTAAGATTACTTTGACAATAAATAACCCACAAAGGATGATATGCCATTAAATAAAGAAACTGAACCCCCCCCCAAATATTTTTTAGTTAAAATAAATTTTTATCTAATCAAATTTATTCTTTCAATATCTTTATATTCACCTTTTAAAAGGCCTAGAAGAACAATATCATACCTTGTAATGGCACAGCCACCCTCATCAAACATGGGAGTGATTCCACTTTCAATCCGCTGACCAATCTACTGGTCAGCTAAGCCTTTGGATAACACAACTAATCCACTATCTGCCCACATTATGTTTTTTTAGATCCAGACAACAGATCGATCGCTAATGAGTTGCCTGTCAATGCTGTAACACGGAGAGCAAGACACAGCTTACAAAAGTAACAATATTCAATTTGAAAAAAATATCTTTTGAAAATGAAACAGATATTCACCTATCCTAGAGGGGGTAAGTTTTTGTCCAAGACCAATTAACAAATTAACAGTCCGTCAATTCCTTGTATAAGTTTTAGTCTTTTCTGTTCTTGCTGTCTATAGTCTGGCACAAGACAATCGCAAATAGTGGTTATATTTGTTTTCCTCAATCTTTGGTACTACTTCACAAGAATGTATTACCATAAGCTTCTTTGCTTTTTCACTGCGTTGTATGATTGTTGGGGTGTCTCCCCTACAGATGGACTCGCCCTCATGTGACATAAACCAACTAAGCTCTCTTCTGTGCAGTCTCAGGTGAGTCATCACCAAGAACGGATGTAATATTCATGATTGTGTTAAGCTGAGGAGGGGTTTCTCTCCCAGCTATCGTTTATGTATGTATTATTTTCTTTCATTATATTTCTTATCACTCATTTCCGAGTCGTGTTATCATTTGAACCTCCCTTTGATCATAATAATTATGGTCAGCTTTCTTCACTTCTATACTCAGATCAGTCTGGTACAAGGTCAAAAACTCAGAGTTTCAGGGGAACTGCTCACTGATTCATGTGCTACTCTTTCCCTCAGTTTCTCTCTTTCCATCTGGGTTTTCAAAGCATCGTAAATATGCACCTTTTCAATTGGGTTGGCAAGGCTTAAAGAAATATTAATTTTCTCCTAATTTGGATTTCAACAAATTTTTGCTGAAGTGCATTATAAAAAAATTCCACATTCAAATTTAGGTTATTCTAATTTTAGATTTTCATACTGAGTAACCCTCGATGATTGACAGACTTTGGCTTTGATCTGAATTTTCTTTTTTTACTTCAAACTGTCTGGAGCACAGCGATCTGTCAAAAAACTTACTTATCTTTTGATTAAACAATAACAATATATTTGCTTTTCTTTTCTCTTCAAATAATTTGTTTTGTCAAATTCCTTCTCATCAAAAATAACACAATTTTTATCTACACTTCATTTCAAAAATCCATTCCGCCATTACACATTTGTAATATACTACTTCATTCTTCCAAAATCCAAATCAGTTTCTTTTTCCTCTGGCTAATAAAATTTCTCTGACTGGTCCCCGACCATCATTATAGGGTTACACCTTATCTTAGTGTTTTTTTAACTTCAAAAATTAGCCCTCCATGGTCACAAAATTCTCCATGGAATTATCTTTAAAACATGTAATCATGTAAAACCCATTTTCTGGCACTTTCTTTGAGAAACTAAAATCAACAAAATGAGCAGCTATTGATAATGAAATATGAAAAAAAAAAAACGTCTTCAGAATTTTGAGGAAAATGTCTTTTTAAAGAAACCTTGGCTTTTCTTACTTTATATTTTTTTGTGAAACATTGTGCAATCAAAATGAATATTATTAAATACTATTTATCAATAATCTCTAGAGTGATGAAAATATAACCAAGAATATATATATATATATATATAACATTGCCAGACAGAGTAATGATTGCCAAATGTAGCATATTTACTAGATGGTTCATCATCACATTATCATGATACTTTTTCTATCTATGTATGTTCGTACTCCAGTCGCGCAATTATGTTCACTTTCAGGCTAATAACCTTGGGAAAGGTATGAACCCCCTTATCCTCCCAGCTATGGGTTAAATAGTATCACTACTGTTCTTCTAGGAGAATGGCTTTGGCATTAAATAACCTGCAAAGGTTGATATGCTATTAAACAAAGAAACCAAACCAAACCAAACCAAACCAAACCTACCTATCTATCTGTTGTAACCTAACAAAAAGTGACTGAAAGAAAAATAACCAAAATGGAGGTTGAGAATGAAATGGAAATATTTGTAACATTAACAAAATGCAATACTCACCGGCAACAAGAAGAAGGTACCCACTACTGGTGGTGACAACCTAGTCAGCTTTATTACCCACCTCACAATAGAGTCCAATGTATTTATGGGGAATCGGACTTACCAATTAATGTTCACTGGGAGGGTATATAACACTATCTCAGTTTATTAATATTTATCAATCTATGCATCACAATATCTATTTATCCTTATCTATCTATCTATCTATCTATCTCATTCTGTTCATATCTATCTATCTCATTCTATTCATATTTTTCTATCTCATTCTGTTCCTATCTATCTATCTATTTGTCTATGTCAGTTTCTATCTATCTATCTATCTCAATCTGTTCCTATCTATCTAATTCAACCTGTTTTATATCTATTGATCAATCAATCAATCCATATATATATATATATATATATATAGAGAGAGAGAGAGAGAGAACAAAACAGATCTGTCTGTGGATGACTATAGAGTATATATATATATATATATATATATGTGGAGAGGACCTGAAGTTCAACAATACTTGGATAAATATTTCCTTCCATTCAACTGAAAAATGAATTAAAAAAAAATGACGTGAAATTTATACTTAATCTTCTTTCGATTTTTCTTTGACTTGAAGCCATTGTCAGATCCTCTGAGGACAAAGAATGAAGCAGCCATTTTTATTTGTTTAATATCAGCCTCACTTTCATCTCTTTTCATTTCAAATGCTAACAACAATTGACAGTTAATCATTGCTATGAACTTCTTATGATTTGCCATAAAAATATGGAAGCACGGAAGGAGATAAATATTTGTTGTCAGAAACAGAATTTTTGGCCCATTTTCAAAGTGGATTTGATAGATATGATTAATAAACAAGAAAATATTGATAATTCCATGCTTATAAGAATCTTCTGACCTTATAGATTATTTTTCAAAGTACAAATAACAAATAATTAGATGAAAGTGACTGATTGATAAATTGATTGATTGATTTGAATGGCATATCAACCTGTCTAGGGTTATTTTATGCTTCGAGGTTAGGGAATCATGTTCATTGTATATTTTTTCTGTAGTTGTTTCTTAAGAGTTTCTTCTTTGCATGTGGTCTGGTTAAATACAGATAATTTTTAAAGAGTTCTTTTTGATCCATAGATAGAATCCTAACAGATACTACCACTCTCAATCAGAGTGAACCTGGAAGTAATGGCAATGAAAAGGTTTTCTACACTCCCCATATCTTTGATAGTCTCAGAATAATTATTCTGGTATCAAGATTCTCTATTGAAATAGGTCTATTTGACCCATCGATGTTACCACAACCTCCAATACAGTTTGATATTTGGCTTAGGTTATTTGGTTCAATAACATATCAACCCTTGTTAGTTATTTAATGCCAAATCCTATATATATATATATATATATATATATATATATATATATATTGGAGGTGCCCATGGTGTAATGGTTATCATCATAAGAAATGGACACGGCAACACGAGTTCAAATCCTGGACCTGACTGATTGCATTTCACATAGCACTAATACCCTTGGGAAAGGTATGAATCCAATTATTCTCCCTCCAGCTATGGGTAAATAGTAGGACAGACTAGGTTCTTCAGCCTTGGTGAAGCAACTAGTCTAAGAGAAGGAAAACTCTGAATTCAAACCTGTTAAACTCCGCTTAAAAATTGACCTTGTGTCATATCCTGCCCGAACAGAGGGGTTGGTAAATATATATATATATATATTTGTGATTTGTTGGTAAATAGTTTGTTGGTGATTTTATTTTTAAATGAGTTAAATACTCTTAAGTATTGCTATTTAATACTAAGAATTCTATTCAATATTACTCATTTATTTGCACACAGTTAAATGGTTTCAAGTATTGTTATTTAATACTAATAATTCTATTTGAAATTAATCATTTGTTTGCACACAATTAAATGGTTTCAAGTATTGTTATTTAATACTAATAATTCTATTTGAAATTAATCATTTGTTTGCACACAGTTAAATGGTTTCAAGTATTGCTATCTAACAGTAGTAATTATATTTATCAAGTATTCCTATCTAATTTAATACTAATAATTTGTTTGCACATAGTTAATAATATCAATCATTTGTTTGCATGCAGTTAAATGGTGTCAAATATTGCTATCTAACAATAAATTCAATTTAATATTAATCATTTGTTTCCTTGCCTAGTTGGCTAGGGCTGAATAATCATCATCATCATCATCATCATCATCATCATCATCCTTTCGCGCCACCCACACGGATATCCCTAACCCTCTCTCGCCACTTTTCCCTAACGTTCATTGCCTCCAGCAGGTCTTCTGGACTACATCCCGTCTCTTCACATAGCTGCTGTACGTATGTTCTAGCTGGTCGTCCTGCTTTTGCTCGGCCATATGTGGTGGTCTATAGGAGTACATCACTTATGAGCTCGTCTCTGCTTCTCCAGCAGTGTCCTGCGTGCCTGGTTTGTCTAACTTGGATAGTTTTCGTGATGGGAGGCAGGTGGCCGTATAGTTGGTGTTTTGTGGGGTGTTGCCGCCAGGACTTATTCAATATTGCTCGTAACATTCTTGTGTAATTGCTGTCTAGCTTCTTCTCCAGCTGTTTTGTTAGTGTCCAAGTAGTGCATCCATACAGCAGTATCGACACGACCGCTGCCTGGAAGAAACTGCATTTCATTTTATTGGTCAGGTCTGATTTCCATGTGATTGATAACTTATCAATAGCTGTCCATGCCTTCATTAGCCGCGTGTCGATGTCTTTTTCAGTTGATGAGATACTGCTTCCTAGGTAGGTGAATTTGTCTACCAGTTTCAGAGAGGTTCCCTCTAGTGTAGAAATGTTGCCTGCTTGATTAAAGCACATACACTGACTAAATCTCTGCAGAGAAGTAAGACCCCCCCCCATAACAAGTGTCCTGATATGACACTAAACCATCCGATAGTGAGGTTTTAGTAATGCTGAAGCTTTGGAGGATGTGTAGTATCCCTTCATTGCCACCTGATTGGTTCCTATCTATGGGTCAAATAGAACTAAACTGTATAATTATGCTAAACTGAATTGCCTGAAATAGAACTGTTTTGTCATTTAAACTGCATACTTATGCTCAACTGAATTGTTTGAAATGCAACTGTTTTTGTACGCTAAACTGAAATGTTTGAAGTTGAATAGTTTTTGACATTGAAACTGTTTTTACACAAAACTGAATTGTTTCAAACAGATCTGTTTTGACATTTAACTGTGTGTAAACAAAAACTATACTTATATTAAACTGAATTGTTTGAAAAAGAACTGTTTGACTAAACAGAATAGCTTGAAATAGAAATGTTTGTGATAATCAAACTATGTTCTTTTGCTAAACTGAATTGTTTCAAATAGATCTGTTTATTTGTATAAAAATGGATTTAACATTAAATAAACTACAAAGGTTGATATGCCATAAAACCCAAACAAACAAACAAACAAACAAACATTTATTTCCACATAGTTTTATTTGTTTCAAGTATTGCTATCTCAGTGCAGTTGACCCACAGCCACCACCTTCAAAATAAAATAGAGTTGGGTACTTGTTTGTCATGAGCGCAGAGCAAGATCAATTTGAAAAATACAGTCTGGACAATTATATAAGTGCACAAGTTTGACATGACCAGCTGATTGTCTCCTAATGCCTGTCTAGCACAGCGAGTGCCTAAGTTGAATATTACAGTTCATGTGACCACTTTGGTTGTCAGGTCACAAACTGCTCAGACAATTATTACAGGTTGCCTCGGCCAACAGGTAGCATTGTTGGGTTAATCTTGCCCATCTACAGATTGCTTTGGTTTGGTTTAGTTTTATGGCATATCAAACATTGTGGGTTATTTAATGCCAAATCCATTTATATATATATTAACAGTTCTATTTCAAACAATTCAGTTTAGTCAACAATGTTAAATGGTTCCAAGCATTGCTATGTATCACAAACAATTCAATTAAACATCAGTCATTTATTTACCTACAGTTAAATGTAAAAATAGTTCTATTTCAAACAATTCAGTTTAGCATAAGTACACAGTTTAGTTCTATTTGACCCATAGATAGGACCCTATCAGGTGCTACCACTCTGGGTCAGAGTGGACCTGGGAGCAATGGCAATAAAGGGGTACTCCACATTCCCCAAAGCTCTAGCATTTCTGGGACCTCACCATCAGATTGTATAGTGTCATATCCAGGACACTCGTTGGGGGAGTCTTAGCCCTCAGTGTATTCTATTACCCAAACTGAAAGATTGAAATTTAGTGGTTGGAGATGACCTGGGGACCTATCTGTCAAAATGGTCGTATCAAAAACAATTGAAATTAAGATACTCGTTTCACCTAAATTTCTAGTCTTGTTATCAGTAAAGTATTGATAGTGTTTGGCAAATTTATTTATTTTTGTTATTTCTATCAACATTTCTGCCACTTTCTTCTTTGGCCTTCTTCTGCCTTCATTTCTAATATGAAATAAAAAAAGACAAAAAAAAGATAAGGAGAATAGTCTGAAAGACTATACACGTATACCTTGGGTTACATCGTTTTGAGTCATTCTTGATTATATGTTGTTTGTCAAAAAATATATGGAGATATAAAAATCAAGTTTAAGTCCTTTTATTTGACTTTATGTCTGTCTGCCACAAATATTGAAGTTGTAATATCACTAGAAAAGAGTTAAAAGTACATAAAATCATATTACTGTATAATAAATTTAAATAAACAAATTCAATGTAAATATTGGTTTGGTTTTGTTTCTTTGTTTAATGGCATATCAACCTTTGTAAGTTATTTAATGCCAAAGCCATTCTCCAAGAAGAACTGTAGTTGTACTATTTAACCCATAGCTTGGAGGATAAGGAGGTTCATACCTCTCCCAAGAGTATTTGCCCAAAAGTGAACGTAATAGCACGACTGGAGTACGAACTTGCTTACAACGATTCCGCAGTCCATCACTTTAACCATTACACCACAAGGACACCCTCTGTAAATATCTGTAAATTTAACATAAATTAGTTTATTGTCTATAATTGTAAAATAATCTTAACCGTATTTGTTTTTTTACCTTACAAAATTATTTTACTTTATAAGGTCTAAAAGCAAACCACATTCATAAATAAAGAGTCTGCAATGTACTGTAAGGATCACCAAATCGTAAACATCTACATTTACAATCCGATGGTGATATCCAGTTATGCTGGAGCTTTGGGGAATGTGGAGTATCCCTTCATTGCCATCGCTCCCCGGTCCACTTTGGTAGCACCTGATAAGGGTCCTATCTATGGGTTAAATAGAACTAACGGCATACTAATGCTAAACTGAATTGTTTGATTAAACTGAATAGCTTGAAATAGAAATGTTTTTGACAATTAAACCATACTTACATTTAAACTGCGTGCTTATGCTAAACTGAATTGTTTGAAATTGAACTGTTTTTGACATTGAAACTGTACTTACACTAAACTGAATCGTTATATATAACTGTTTGAATAAACTGAATAGTTTGAAATAGAAATGTTTTTGACAATTTGACAATTAGACTGTGTACTCATGCTAAACTGAATTGTTTTAAATAGAACGATTATTTACATAAAATGGATTTGGCATTAAATAACCTACTAATGTTGATATGCCATAAAACCCAACCAACCAACATTTACAAGTTACAATTCAGATTACTTTTTTTCTGTATTATAATAAAAACTAAAACTTATCTGTTTGTAAGCTTAAAATAAATTCTTATTGACCATATATTATCAAAAATACAGAATTGGAAATGGTTATTTGTGGTTTAGCCGAGTGACAAGTAAATTCAGAGACAAGTAAATTCGACTTAGGTCATTTTTCAACTTAAGTTGCCTCTCCTGGAATGAATTACCAATATAAGGTGATGTATACCTATATAATACAAATTATAACTGCTGTATGAATATCCTCAATGAACTATTTTGATTTTTCTGGGGCTTGTTTCTTAATCATAAACTTTTGCTAATCTATGCACTGTCTTTATCATTGTCATCATCGTTATCATCAGCGTCTCAACAACCGAAAAAGACATCGACACATGGCTAATGAAGGCATGGACAGCTATTGATAGGCTTTCGATCATATGGAAATCAAACCTGACCGATAAAATGAAACGCAGTTTCTTCCAGGCTGCGGTCGTGTCGATACTGCTATATGGATGCACTACTTGGACGCTGACTAAATGGCTGGAGAAGAAGCTAGACGGCAATTATACAAGAATATTGAGAGCAATAAAAGTCCTGGCAGCAACACCCCACAAGGCACTAACTATACGGTCACCTACCACATATCACGAAAACTATCCAAGCTAGACGAACCAGACATGCCGGACACTGCTGGAGAAGCAAGGACAAGCTCGTAAGTGATGTACTCCAGTGGACCCCCGCATATGGCCAATCAAAAGCAGGATGACCAGCTCGAACATACATACAACAGCTATGTGATGATATGGGATGTAACCCTGAAGACCTGCCGGAGGCGATGAATGATAGGGAGACGTGGAGAGAGAGGGTCAGGGATATCCGTGCTGGCTGCACGACATGATGATGATGATGATGACAATGTCACAGTACAGCACATTATCAACTAGACCATGGGGACTCCTCCTATTTTTTCCATAAGTATTTAGATTAATATCCATATCCTTATTCAAATATTCTTTAACCTCGTTCATCATCTGAACTTTTAAACAAATCATTTCTCTTATTTCACAGGTTATGTAGATGAACATCTTCAAATCAACATGTTGGTCAGTCTAGCCATTGGCTTGCCTATAAGATTAATAGGTTGATTGATTTTAATGGCATGTCAACCTGTCTTGGGTTGATTTACACATAGATGTTATGGAATTGTGAACATTTTTTCGTATAATTGTTTCTTAAAAGTTTTTTTTTGCCCGCAGTTATATGATATCAAGTATTCCTATCAAATACAAATAATTTGCACACAGTTGTATGGTTTCAAGTATTCCTATCTAATACAAATAATTTGCACACAGTTGTATGGTTTCAAGTATTCCTATGGAATATGAATGGTCTTTAAACAGACTCATAGATCGGACTCTAACAGGTACTACCACTCTGGGTCAGAGTGGACCTGGGAGTAAGAACAATGAAGGGATATTGTACACTCCCCAGACCTCCAGAATTGGACCTTTCACATTAAATGCAATATAGAGCCATTCTCAGGATCCTCTTTTTTTGTTGGAGGGCACCCACAACAGGGGAAGCAATCAGTATATTCTAAATCCCACTGGCTGAATGGTAGCCTTCCTCGAATGTGATAAGGATGAAGGCTAGTGTCTGAAATAGGAATAAAATAGGAGAAAACAATAAAAATGAGGAGACTATTTTGAGGAGAGTCTCCATGATGTAATGGTTAATAAGCTGGACTGTGACATCATTGTGAGTTTGAACTCCAGTTACACTATCATGTTCACTTTCAGACTAATACTCTAGGGAAAGGCATGAACCCTCTTATCCCTCCAGCTATGGGTTAAATAGTACCATTACTGTTTTTCTAAATGAATGAATTTGGCATTAAATAACCCACAAAGTTTGATATGCCATCAAACAAAGAAACCAAATCAAATGCATGAACCCTCTTATCCCTCCAGCTATGGGTTAAATAGTACCACTACTGTTCTTCTACAAGGATAGCTTTGGCATTAAATAACCCATGAAGGTTGATATGCCATCAAATGAAAGAATCAAACCAAACAGGCTATTCTGAAATGAAGACAATAATTGCTGTCAAAATGCAAATTGTAAATATGAAATCGTTAACCTGTTGCTTCTCTTCACAGGCCAAGCTGTTTTGCAATATTTGGCAGGCAAGTGATACAATCAGCGCCAACCCAAATTGGCAAAATTCCAAGAATTGACTGATTATTAATTTGCAAGCATTGCAAAACTTTTGTATTTGATGTTTGTTGTTTGAATAACACATTTTTTCCACAGCAAAAAAGAAATTCATTTTGGCAGAAAAACAATTCATTAATATCAGAAAAGTAAGAATATTTATAAAGGTTAGCATAATAAGGCAACCAGTCAAGGAGAAGGAAAATTCTGAATTCAACAGTCCTGTCAGCAAAGCCTAAAATACACTGACTGCATTTCCTGCCGAGAGGTATTTACCTAACCCCTACACCATAGGCAGGATGCAACACAGGGTCAATTTTTAGGTCAGTTTTAACCGGTTTGATTGCTAGACCAAGGTTAAAGAGTCAGCCTGCCCTACTATTCACCCATACTTTTCCCTAGGGGATTAGCACTATGTGAAATGCAAACAGCCTTGTCCTGGATTTGAACTCAGGTTGCCATATCCATTTCCTCCAATTATAACACCAGGATTGTAGAGGGATACAAACCTCATCGAAAAGGAATTTCCTGGGTATGACACTAAACTGCGTTTGATTTGCCTCAGAGGACTGCAGAGTACCCTTATATAGTTATTACTCCCAGGTCCACTCTGACTTGGAGTGGTTGTACCTGTTAGGGTTCCATCTATGGGTCAAATGAATGTTTGAAAATTATTTGTATTAGATAAGAAAAATCTAATATATATATTTACTAATCTAATATATATATATATATATATATATACATATATATATATATTTACTAATCTAATATCTAATATTACGATCAAGGACCACAAAAGTGATTTCAAGACTAATCCTGAATGTAGGCTTATTAACCCGGCCAAGACACAGATAGGTAGGGTTAGTAAAATAATCGTCCAAGAAATATGTGATTCGCTTAGGCTGGCATTAAATATCAACCAGTGGCGGAGCACAAAAGATTGTATTAAGTGGTTTGAGGAGTACGAGAAGAACGATAGGTGTTCCTTTATCAAATATGAAATTAAGGATTTTTATCCTTCGATAACCGAAAGGACACTGGATAGAGCATTAGATTTGGCTAAGGAATATATGGTTATACCTTTAGACAAGGTGGAGATAATTAAGCATTGTCGTAAAACATTGCTATACTATGAAGATAGTATATGGATAAAAAAAGAGGAGGGTGGAAATTTCGACGTTTCAATAGGGGCATATGATGGGACAGAAATTTGTGAGCTCGTCGGGTGTGTATTATTGTATAGTATTAATAAGATTATGGACCCAACTGGCCATGGGCTTTATCATAATGATGGTTTGATTATCGTGGATAAAAGCACACCGAAGAAATGTGATGGTATTAGAAAAAGATTGTATAAGCTGTTTGATGAGTTTGGATTTAGGTTAGATATAAGGACGGGCCTAAAAATTACCGATTATCTTGATGTTACTTTAAACTTATATAGTGGAACTGTATCTCCGTTTAGAAAAAAGAACCAGGATCTGCGTTATGTGAATGGGGGATCCAATCACCTAACACAGGTGTTTAAAGGAATAGAGCATAGGTTATCAAATAACTCCTCCAACAAGGAAATTTTTGAACGAAGCAAGCAGGAATATGAGGAGGCTTTGAAGAATGACGGATATTGGATCAATTTAGAATATCGGGATAGGGAGGAAAGTAATACGCAAAAAAGGAGAAATAGACCTTGGAAAATTTTATGGTTTAATCCCCCTTATAACATGGAGGTAGTCAATAACTTAGGGAAAGAATTCTTCAAGTTATTAAAAAGAAATTTCCCTAGTGGGAGCCCGTTACATAAGATATTTAATAAGAATTGTGTTAAATTAAGTTATAGTTGCATGCCAAACATCAATGGCATAATAAACAAGAGTAATATAGCTAAATCAAGTAAGGAGAAAAATAAGGTGATTGCTAAATGTAACTGTAGGGATAAGGTTAGATGTCCGCTGGAAGGCAAATGTAAGCAAGAATGTGTAGTGTATAAAGTGGAAGTATATAGTGATCCGAATAATAAGAGAAACAAAAAGATATACTTTGGGTCGACGCAAGGGGATTTTAAGACTAGGTACTATAACCATGAAACGAGTTTCTCACACGAGAAGTATAGGCATAGTACTACGTTATCTAGTTATGTGTGGGAGCTCAAGGAAAACAAAGGGATAGATCCTATAATGAAATGGGAAGTAATAAAGAAATGTCGTAAATATAGGGCTGGGGATAGGAGTTGTCTGTTTAGCATGGAGGAAAAACTAGCAATAGCATCTTGTAAAAGTAGGGATATGTTAAACCAAAGATCGGAGGTGTTAAATAGTTGTAGACACAAAAGGGCGTGGTTGCTCTATAATTAGGGATAGGTTTCAGAGATTTTTAAAAAATAAAAGTAAGGTTTTTTATTTATTTATTTATTTTATTTTATTTTATTTTATTTTTATTTTTTTAATTTTATTTTTGTTGTTGTTATGTTGTTGGAGTTAGACTTCCTGATGATCCGTTAAGGTGAAACTTTTGTAGGAGATTTCCGACTCGCGATTTAAGTTAATTATCTATCTATCTATCTATCTATCTATCTATCTCATAGCAAATCTTTTAAAAACTATTTTTCAAAAACTTTTTGAAATAACTGTTCTTCCCAAAACTTTTCTCATGACGATGACCTCAGTTCAAAATAAATTGTTCAAAACTAATCAAAATAAATAGCACAAAAGAAATATTCATATCTACCTATCTATCTATGTCAGGATCTATCTATCTATCTATCTATCTATCTCAGTTTCTATCTATCTATCTGTCTATCGCCTTTGGTCATCTCTCTCTCTCTCTCTCTCTCTCTCTCTCTCTCTCTCTCTCTCTCTCTCTCTCTCTCTCTCTAATAATATCTAAGAATATCTGTTTTGATTGCAATGTTCCGTGAGAAGAAGAAAGAAACTTGGTATCGATAGCTTATAGCGAGTAAAAACATCATTATGTAGTAATTATATACATATATATATATATATATATATATATATATATATATATATAATTACTACATAAAAATGTTTTATATAAATATATATATATTACTACATAATAATGTTTTATATATATATATATTACTACATTATAATGTTATATATATATATATATAAAACATTATTATGTAGTAATTATATATATATATATATATATATAATTACTACGTAATAATGTTTTATATATATATATTACAACATAATAATGTTATATATATATATATATATATATATATATATATATATATATATATATATATGCTAGTGAGAGAAAAAAGAAAAAGATTATTTCTTTTTTTTATACTTAAAATAGTTTTAAATAGAAAAACTCGTATCCTGGGAAAATATTTAAGTCAAAATAGATGTTGACAATAAATTTTCATCCATACCAAGTATATTTTTTCTATTTATTTTTCAACATATATATAAATATATATATATATATATATATATATATATATATATATATATATATATATGTCCTATAGAGCGACAACAATCTGACAAAGTCTGGTGGTGTCGTGAAATACTGCTGGGGCGCTCTGGGCTAGTGGTAACGATGCTTCGGCCCCGAAAACATGCCCGAACCCAGAGTCATCATCTGATAAAGGTTTTGTTGAACCCATGCTGTTGTATAAACATCAGTTCTTGTATGATACCTCCTATATATATATATATATATACACACACACACACATATATATGTATATATATAGTGCAATTAGAAGGAAACTCAAACCTGGTTAAATTGTCATTACAAATTTATCTCGACGGAGAATAGACTCTCTAACTCATCAGATGACTATACATATTAAACTTGAATCGGATATTACTGATAAATAAATGAATATCATTGCTGATTCCGTTTTCAGTGCTTGGTTTATCCACTTTTCCTCTTATTTTTCTCATCTTGTTAGATTTACCAAAAATTTACCATTTCTCCATATATCATCATCATCATCATGTCATACTGGTAGCACGGATATCCCTGACCCTCTCTCGCCACTTTTCCCTATCGTTCATCGCCTCAGGCAGGTCTTCTGGACTACATCCCGTAGTGCTACAGAAATACCTCTCCCATTTCAAACTGTCACCAGTGTGATTCGAGTGAACTTAGGCAAGTGGTAATTGTAGCTCCATCTTGCTAATTTCTTGACTTTTTTTCAGATGCAAACAGTTATGATGATGTTGTGAAGCGTCCATGTTTTTAAAAGTTGACCAAAAAGACCAAAGTAACTGATATTAACAAAAAAGATTATTTCCCAGTTGGTTAAATAAAGGGCCATAGACTTTTTAAATAGAGGCCACAGACTTTTTAAATAGAGGTTCTAAAATTTTCAACCTGTAGTAATATCAACTTTCTCTAGGGAAAAGTATCATTCTGATGTAACATAAAATGAGCAGGGGGGTCCTCGTGGTGTAATGGTTAAAGCGATGGACTGCGGAATCGTAGTAAGTGAGTTTGAATTCCAGTCGCGCTATTACGTTCACTTTCGGACAAATACCCTTGGGAAAGGTATGAACCCCCTAATCCTCCCAGCTATGGGTTAAATAGTGTCACTGCTGTTCTTCTAGAAGGATGGCTTTGGCATTAAATAACCTACAAATGGTTGATATGCCATTAAAAACAAAGAAACCAAAACTAACCGATAAATTGAGTGCAAGAAGCTCTGAGGAGCAATTACAGATTCACTAGTCTTAAAAAAATGTTTCAACAGCAAACATATGGTGAACCGTTGTGCTGAAGTAATTATTTTTCTATTATCATCATCATCATCATCGAGGTGAGCTGACGACACCTGATTCCCTTGGCACTCTCTCACCAGTCATCCCAATCGGAAACCATATAATTTCTTTAGAAAAAGATTGTCAAGAATAAAAATTGATTTAAAAAAGAAAGAAAAATAAAACGAAGTAAGATTAAAATACAATGCTGGAAATTTTAAGTGTTTGCCAATGGTCTGGGAGACCTGGGTTCAATTCCAGGTCGCATCATACCAAAGACTCTGAAAATGGTACTTGATACCTCCTTGCCAACACTCAGTATTATAAGGTACAGGCTAAGGTGAAAGTGGAGCAATCCAGGGAGAGGAGAGGTGCTCTCCCCTACATCTCTGTGTTGTAGCTATTGAAAAGGAAGCCTTCAGGTCGCCCTCGTCTACGGTCGCCAACTTTACTTTTACATATTTACCCCCCCCACTAAACGAGCACAATGTGACACAAAGTAAATGATTATATCTGAAAAAAATGTTAAGACATTAGCTAGATGGAGCTACAATTACTTACGTTCACTTGCACCACATATGTGATAGTTTAAAATATTGAAGGTATTAATGCTGTAACCTATATATATATATATATATTGTCATCCGCAGACAGACTGTTTCGTTGCATCACAACTCTTCAGTGTGGCTAGACATGTAGGATGCTTGAAGCTGGGATTGAAACCGCCCAATTTCACGTTAGACTTGATATCATACTGCTCAGCCAACAAGCGAATGTCAGCTCGGGAATTATAAGATATTATGTAGTAGCTATGATTTGTTTACATTTTGCCTTACCAGATATCAGAATGCTCAATTCATTCAAAGAGCTTTGCATTATACGAGTGGCAGCCATAAATTGCTTATATATATATATATATATATATAATGAATTGAATTACCATGACCAGAAAATCCGGCGAACACTTATGCATGACATATGGAACCACTGGACAGCTGTTTCAACCTTATTAGGTCTCATCAGCAGTGTATACTGTGATCTCCACCACTGGAGATCAAACCAGCGACCACAGATTGCAGAGCTGAAACCCTGCAACTGAGCCACAGTCCATATTGCACACAAGAGACGCCAAATTAGCTAGTCATGGTAATTGCGCGACCAATTGACCTGAATGTGTCTTGCAAGTTACATCTGTACTCTTTGCAGAGGATATGGTCACCTCCAGGGCCACGTCTTCCCAAGAGGATTAGAAATACGCATCCGCGTAATTATTATGACCTCAAGGGCAAGGATATAGATCTACATTTTTCTTTTTTAAGTAGAAGAATTATATTTTGAATTGAATAAGGTTGAAACAGCTGTTCCCTGTTTCCGTATGTTGTGCGTAAGTATTCGTTGGATTTTCTGCTCGTGGTAATTCAATTCACAATATAATTCCTCTACTTAAAAAAAGAAATATATGTATGATAACTAGAAGAAAATTTCACCACAGTTTGTATCATTATAAATTAATTTTGACGAAGAAACATTATCTTCGCCTCATCAGATGACAAAATGTACTTATTCTATATATGAGATCGGCAAATATGGTTTACAGTATATATATATATATATATATATATATATATATATATATATATATATATTGTCATCCACAGACAGACTGTTTCGTTCTATCAGAACTCTTCAGTGTGGCTAGACACGCAGGACGGTTGAAGCCAGGACCAAAACCCGTCCAACTTTACATTAGACTAAATCTCAGACCTCTCGGCCACCAAGCGGACCACGTTGGCTAAGGGAATTTTTAAGGTATTTATTTAGCAACAGCAGCAGCAGCCGTTTGTTTACATTTTTTATACCCTATCGGCTATATATATATATATATATATATAAAGGGTGGAGGAGTCCAGACGAATAATGAAAGGCAATGAAGTCATTAAGGAACTAGAAAAATGGGAGCACCATTTTCGGATCACCCCAAGGCCAGCAGGTGGGGGTTTGTAGTAGCAGTGGAATTTAGTACCATTTAAGCCTGTATTGTTGTCTATTAGGTTTTTTTTAATCTTTTTAATATTTTTCTTTATTGTTCAGTCCAGCTTGTGCCCCTAAACTTTTTAGCACTCTTAAATGTTTTTATTTTAAATTTAATATGTTGCTATTACTTTTGTTTTACTTATATCTCCTTGTGTGGTGCGAGGGGGGTGTCCGACCAACCCTACTAGTAGTGGCCAAAGAATGATTGAAAGAATCAAACAAATCTAAATACAAACTTTACTCCAATGTTGCAGATTGGCAATATCACTGTTTCATTTTTTGTCACTTCTCTTTTAGCAGAATGATTCTTTAAAAAGCAATTTCAAAACAAAAAAAAACCTTTTTATCATTAAGGGTTTTTAGACTATTGTCTTCATCTTTGTTGTTATTTCCACAACGTTTCGGCCGATATGTCCTCCGGCCTTCTTCAGACACATGGTGTAACAGTTATAGGCATTGTTTCCCTAAGCTTCTACGGGGACAATCATCTGGAGGTTGCAGGTTCAATCCTGACAACAGGCGAGTAACAATACAGGAATACTTAACACTTGTACCCAGTTATAGCTAACAGAATCAGAACAAGCGACTCCCATGGATTCAATAAAGGACATAGTTTGAAGTTCTGTGAAGATTCCCGAGTTTGACAAACACCTGAAGAAGGCCGGAGGACATATCGGCGGAAATGTTGTGGAAATAACAATGAAGATGAAGACAATCGTCTGAAAACCCTTAATGATAAAAATCATCTTGCTTCGTCTCAGAAATTTGGACAACTAAAAAACCTTCCTTCAGAAAACTTTTCTCCTGACTATGACCCAGATTTGAAACTAGTTGAAAATATCTTACAGAAATATTCTTATTTGTTTTATCAATTTTGTTCATCTTTTATATATATATATATATATATATATATATATGTGTGTGTGTGTGTGTGTGTGTGTGTGTGTGTGTGTTTATGTGTGTGTGTGTGTTTATGTGTAAATGTATGTGTATTTATGTGTATGTGTGACTGTATGCCTGTTTAATTTTGCCTGTTTAATTTTGTTTGGTTTGGTTTTATGGCATATCAACCATTTTAGGTTATTTAATGCCAAATCCATATATATATATATATATATATATATATGATAACAGTTCTATTTCAACCAATTCAGTTTACACAGTTTAGTTCTATTTGACCCATTGATAGGACCCTATCACTCCGGGCCTGGACCAGGGAGTGATGACAATGAAGAGGTACTCTGTATTTCCCAAAGCTCCAGCATTACTGGAACCTCACCATCAGATTATTTAGTGTCATGTCTCGGACACTCATTGGAGAAATCTTACCCCTCTGCAGAGAAGTGGTCAGTGTATTCTACAGCCCCAGCTGACTGGGGCAATACACACCTGTATATGTGTATATTTGTTTGAATACGTGAATATGGTTTGTGTGTGTGTGTGTGTATGTGTATGCCTCTGTATATGTGTGCACACATATGTATGTATGTCCAAGTGTATACATGTATGTACCTGAGTATGTATGTATTCTTCTGTGTATATGCATGTGAGTATGCGTGTGTGTGTGTGTGTGTGTGTGTGTGTGTGTGTGTGTGTGTGTGTGTGTGTGTGTGTTCAAACTAAGAGACCGTTAAACTGCTGAATTCAATGAACAAAAATTTGACACCCACGTATACTCTGACGCCACCCCCTCTGCCAGGCTGAAATAGGTAGGTACAGAATGAGAGAGAGAGAGAGAGAGAGAGAGAGAGAGAGAGAGAGAGAGAGAGAGAGATTTTAACTTATATCTGATGAATAAAGTAATCACCACTATAATACTCATCGCCAATTGATTTTTGATTTTCTACGACTCGTTACCACAGCAATCATAAATGAAATTTTTAAAATTTCAAATATTTTAAAAACAAAAATCAAGAAAAGTATTTGTGGAAGAATTAAAATCCTGCAAAGAAATATTTGGAAAATATTTTCAATGTTTGCAGTTTTAGACTTTTCCCGCAGTAGCTGCAGGTTTGATGTAAGCAAAAATCAACAATGAACAACAATTTAAAATATGCAAACATATTTATAAATCGTTTTAATTATTTGTGTCAATTTCAAAATACATTCTTAAAAAATATTTTCTCTAAAATTCTTTTAACACTAAATAAATCAAAACACAGAGATTATTTTTCAAAGATTTCTTTTTAATTATCTCCTAGTTGTTAAGGTAAACAATTTAACTGAGTCTGACACAAGGCTATTTGGTGTGGAGCTTTCAGTGATGAATCAACTCTCTTTAATAGTAATGGTTTGTGAAATGGACTTGTTAATGTTTCTTGTAACAAGAAGTGCTCTTATATCTAAGCTTAAGTTAGTCAGGCACAAGGTTATAAGAGTGGAACACCCAGTGAGGTTTGAACTTGATTTAGCAGTAATGTTGATGACATGTCAACCCTTCTTGGGTTTTAAGCAATTCTATTGTATAGTTTCAAGTATTCTTTTCTAATATGAATAATTTGCACACGGTTTTATGGAATCATGTATTTCTTTCTAATAACAATGATTGGTTAACAGTTATATGATTTCAAGTATAAATGGATGTTATAGCATGAGGTGTGCTGATGTTCATTAAGCTTAGTGTGGCACAAGGCCAAGAGTGATTTTCAAGGTAACAGTTGTTCTACCAAACATTTCCTTTTATTCAGACATGTACCACAAGAACCAAAATTAAATTGCGTTCAGTGGTGCATATAACTCCTAAAAAAGTTTCGAGAATGTATAGGCTAAAATATTGTGTGAATATGAAAAACAAGATGGAATTCAGGTGTTTAGAAAATTCTTAGAAGGTTGATGGTATTTTTCAAAACTATTGACAAAATTTTCAATCTGAGTATTAATTTTATTGCAGACTTTTGTCCTCATGCTGGTAGTTTTTTTCTCGCTACGTTTCGGCCGAATTTCACCTCCGGCCGTCTTCAAGTGATTAATTGCAACCTCGGATAGGAATGCTGAGTCTTGTAACCATATCACCAGTAATTACTGCCTTCCATAGTTGTTGTCTATCGTACCACGTTTTGACCAAGTAACCCTCTGGCCGGCTTTGGTAGGAATGGAAATGCTATCTTCTGACAATGCTCACCAGGAACTGAAGAGACTCAACGCCTCTATCCGCTGCGCCACCTGAAGACGGCCAGAAGTGAAATTTGGCCAAAACATAGTGAGAAAGACACCTAGAGAGTAGTGAGAAAAACTACCAAAATGAGGACAAAAGTCCACAATAAAATTAATACTCAGATTAAGAAGCCTCATCTCAAAAAGGATTCCCAATAAAGACAAAAACTTTCAATGATTCAGCAAATCTGTCAAATTTATTTGAGTTGATCCAGTCATGGTGAAATAGCAGTTATTTCAGGGCAGAGTTTATAAATTGTTTTTGTTGGCTTTGTGCCAGAGAAATAAACATATGTATATATATTTATCAATTCCTCCACACAAGTCGGATGTGGCAAAAAGCTAATTTTTAAGAGGATTTTAACTGTTTTGAATTCTGAGTGGTTGCCATAACAAGTTTAAAAGCTCAGTCTGCCCTATTATTTACCCTTAGCTGGAGTCATACCATTTCCAATGGCCCGAGAGACTGGGGTTCGATTCCAGGTCAAATCATACCAAACACTCAAAAAAATGGTCCTTGATATGAGGATCATTAAATAAGTTTCCAGACATTTTTCGTATGGACACTTTTTAATTGATAGTACACACATGAAACTCTAGTCCCCTTCGAAGTAATCTCCTCCAGCTGCAATCCACTTGTTGTACTGTTCCAACAACTTCTGGAAGGCCCCATGGAAGTCCTCTTGTGTGAGCATATCAATGACCTTCGTCACAGCCTCTCTCATCTCCTCACTTCTCTCATAACAACAGCCTCTGAGCTTATGGAAGAAGCAAAAGTCACAGAGAGCAAGGTCTGGAATATAGGGACGGTGAGGAACTGTCTTGATGCCCATCGTGGTCAAATAGTCTGTGACAAGGGTGGAGTTGTGGACTGGTGCATTGTCCTGGTGTAAATGCCACTGACCCGATTTGAAGAGTGCCGGCCTCTTCCTTTGGAATCTCTTCCTGAACTCCCTTAAAACCTCAACATTGTAACCCTAAGCCTAAGCCTAACCCTTTGGCCAATCAACTGTGGTGTATTGACTTCCTTACTCCTCCCACACGTCTCATCATCCCTCACAGACTCCCTGCCTTCCTTGAATCTCTTATGCCACTCAAAAACTCATGCTCGATTCATGCAAGATGGTCGAAAAGTAGTCTGAAGCATCCCATACGTTTCTGTGGCCTTTTTTCCAAGTTTAAAACAGAATTTTATTGCATATCGTTCTTCTAAAGTGTCCTCACGTCCAGATTGCAATTTTGAAATTCACCCGCCGTGACAATCAGGATTTAGCAGGGTGTATTCCAATTGCCGGTGTAGCTGTTCATTTGAACCTGAAATCACAAAAATTTGTCAGTCATCTCATAAGATGTATAGCAAAAAAAAAAAAAAAAAAAAAAAATCTGGAAACTTATTGAAGGCACCTCGTACATCCTTGCTTAACACTCAGCATTATAAGGTGTATCAAGGGTAGAGTGGAGCAATCCAGAGAAAGGGATAGCGCTCTCCCCTACACCTTAGTGTAGTAGCTGTTGAAAAGGAAGCCTTCGGGTTGCCCTCAATTATGGTCACCAACTTTTACATATATATATGGTAAGGTTTAAAATAAAATACAACAATATGATGAATTAGCATTTTTTCATATAAAGAGAGATTCGTCAGAAATGTAATTTTATTTCATAAAACCAAAGTCTACACATAAAATATGGGAAATAGTGTGATTTTTTTTATAGATCTTGGTTAAAATTTTGAGCCATATTATGTGAGTTGTCTTGTTTCACTTTTTTTGTTATTCATATCTTTTTATATCTAAAATTACTTGAATATTAATTTGGTGATGACAAAGTATAGAATACAGAAACATGCATGTGGTGTAATGGTTATCGTCGTAGGAAATGGACACGGTGACACGAGTTCAAATCCTGGACGAGACTGATTGCATTTCACATAGCACTAATACCCTTGGGAAAGGTATGAATCCAATTATTCTCCCTCCAGCTATGGGTAAATAGTAGGGCAGACTAGGTTCTTCAGCCTTGGTGAGGCGACTAGTCTAGGAGAAGGAAAACTCTGAATTCAAACCTGTTAAACTCCGCTTAAAAAATTGACCTTGTGTCATATCCTGCCCGAGCGGAGGGGTTGGGTAAATATGATAATATACAGAAACATTTTCAATACACCTTCTCTTTGATAGATTCTGTTCATACAATTTCTTGTATAGCATTTTTAAATCAAAGTTATGGTCATATGTGTTCCTTTGGTGTATCATAGCATTTTTAAATCTGGCTGCTCTTTTCTTTAGATTTCTGATAAAGTTTCGTGTTTGGCCAATGCTTCCTTCTTCAGATGTTTCATATGAAATGTAGGAGCCAATACAAAACTTCGAACTGAACCTTTGTTTAATCCATTGAGGTAGGTTGTTAACCGTGAGCTGGTTCAAGTGTTAAGCCAGAGTAAATGTTCCTAGTTATTTATCCATCGTCAGGATTGAACCTGCAATCTCCAGATAATTTCACATAGAAACGCTTTTCAAACAAACACCCATATCCACTGCACCATGTCCCCGGCTGGACAATCCAGAGTGAATTTTCAGGACTTATAAACTTAATACCTCAATCAACCCATAAAATACGACCCAATGAGCATTATGTTAATTTTTTACCAATGCTCACATTATAATTTTTTTCATCAAGCTTTTTCATATGCTGCTTCTTTAAGATATCTTATTCTTTAATTTTCTTTCCTTCTGTTATTTTAACTTCATCTCGTAAAGGGAGATGGTTTCTCTTTTTTTCCGTATATGGTCAGCCAAACCCAACATTTCATCCTCACCTCAAATTACTGCTTTTCAATGTTCTTCTAGCCTTACTTTAAGTGGGTTGCATGTCTCGCCTTTTTATACTTTACAACAACTACATGGGATGGAGTATGCACAGTTTTTGGTTATGTTGTATTCTGTTTGGGGGGCTTGACTCAGGGGAGATATTTTCAAAGTGTTGTGCCATTCCTGAATATTTTTCTGATATCATATGGACTACATATATACTGAATCTTTTTGGATAGGCCTTTGACATAGGGTAGACAGACTGTGGTAAGTTTTTAGCTACTGTGCTCTGTCATTTGATCTAGATTTCTTGGAGCTGAAGTTATGCTCTCTTGGTAGTTGTTGCGATAGAGGTTGTCTCTTAAACTCTTTATTTTTTTCTTGATATGCATATATCATTACTACTTTTGCTCGATTTTGTAGGCAACAAATAATTCCTTTCTTTACATAATATAGATCGTTGAGGTACTGTCTGATAAAGGTTGGCTTTGGATAGACGGATGACCTGAATCCTTGCTCTCTTAGAGTTATTAATACATCTAAGAAGGATAATCTGTTATTTTGTTCTTTCTTCTAATTGAACTGTATAGATTGCTGGATTGAGTTTACATGATCCAGTCATGTTTGAACATCTTCTTGATTCGGCCAGACAATGAATCTATCATCAACATATCTAAGCCACAATGATGGCTTTAGTGATGTAGATCCAAATGCTATTTCTTCAAAGTATTCCATGTATACATTAGCAAATACTGTTGACAACAGATATCCCATAGCCAGTCCTTCTTCTTGTCAGTATATGTCCCAAAGAAGATTAACATTTTGGGCTATCTACAGGTGCGTTCTTCCAGCAAGGGATCTACAGCTAACTTATCTTATACCACTGTTAGTGTCTCTTCAGTGGGTAATCTTGTGAACAGACTTACTACGTCTAGACTAACCATCTGGTTGGAATAAATGGGTGCATTACTGCTTTTTTCCATGAAGTGTGCAGAGTTCTTGACATATGATGAGGAAGTGCCCGTGGTGTAATGGTTATCGTCGAAGGAATTGGACACGACGATACGAGTTCAAATCCTGGACGAGACTGATTGCATTTCACATAGCACTAATACCCTTGGGAAAGGTATGAATCCAATTATTCTCCCTCCAGCTATGGGTAAATAGTAGGGAAGACTAGGTTCTTCAGCCTTGGTGAGGCAACTAGTCTAGGAGAAGGAAAACTCTGAATTCAAACCTGTTAAACTCCGCTTAAAAATTGACCTTGTGTCATATCCTGCCTGAGCGGAGGGGTTGGGTAAATTTGATATGATGAGGACTTATTCGTTAGTAGGTTGACCATCTCCACTAGGAAGCTGTTCAGTGGATGACATGCTGGACCTCTGTTGCTGACAATAGGATTTAATGGGATACCATTTTTATGAAACTTTGGAAGGCCATATATGTGTGGAAGCTTGCTGTGGTGTTGCGTTAACTGTTTATATTTCATTTGTGGTATGAGATCTTTCTTCTTACTAAGGATCTGTGACAGCTTCCTTTCAATCTTCAGGGCTGGGTCCTTTTTTTACTTTACAAAAGCTACCATTGCCAATCAAGTCTGACCAATCAAGTCTGACCATATGAGGATCATTAAATAAGTTTCCAGACTTTTTTCGTATGGACACTTTTTAATTGATAGTACACACATGAAACTCTAGTCCCCTTCGAAGTAATCTCCTCCAGCTGCAATCCACTTGTTATACCATTCCAACAACCTCTGCAAGGCCCCAGGGATGTCCTCTTGTGTGAGCATGTCAATGACCTTCGTCACAGCCTCTCTAATCTCCTCAATTCTCTCATAACGACAGCCTCTGAGCTTATGGAAGAAGCAAAAGTCACAGAGAGCAAGGTCTGGAATATAGGGACGGTGAGGAACTGTCTTGATGCCCATCGTGGTCAAATAGTCTGTGACAAGGATGGAGTTGTGGACTGGTGCATTGTCCTGGTGTAAATGCCACTGACCCGATTTGAAGAGTGCCGGCCTCTTCCCTTGGAATCTCTTCCTGAACTCCCTTAAAACCTCAACATAGTAACCCTAAGCCTAAGCCTAACCCTTTGGCCTATCAACTGTGGTGTATTGACTTCCTTACTCCTCCCACACGTCTCATCATCCCTCACAGACTCCCTGCCTTCCTTGAATCTCTTATGCCACTTAAAAACTCATGCTCGATTCATGCAAGATGGTCGAAAAGTTGTCTGAAGCATCCCATACGTTTCTGTAGCCTTTTTTCCAAGTTTAAAACAGAATTTTATTGCATATCGTTCTTCTAAAGTGTCCTCACGTCCAGATTGCATTTTTGAAATTCACCCGCCGTGACAATCAGGATTTAGCAGGGTGTATTCCAATTGCCGGTGTAGCTGTTCATTTGAACCTGAAATCACAAAAATTTGTCAGTCATCTCATAAGATGTATAGCAAAAAAAAAAAAAAAAAAAATCTGGAAACTTATTGAAGGCACCTCGTACATCCTTGCTTAACACTCAGCATTATAAGGTGTATCAAGGGTTGAGTGGAGCAATCCAGAGAAAGGGATAGCTGTCCATTTGAACTTCTTATCCATTACTGCAGTAGCATTGCCTTTGTCTGTTGGTAGGATTATGATATTTTCATCACCCTGTAATGATTTAAGGGCTGGTCTTTCTTCTTTTGAGATGTTTGTTTTTATAGGCTTTGATTTCTCTAAAGCTTCTCTAACTTTCCATCTTTGTTCATTCGGAATTTTTAAGGCTTTCTTCTTGTTTAGGGCGATCAAATCTAATTAGGGCTCGGCTTGATGGTCGTGGTGAAGTTGAGACCCTTGATCAGCACTGACTCCTCAGAGTAAGTTAGTTGGTACTTATTGATGTTAACAATGGGTTTATTGGTACATAATGAGCATGGACTTTCATACCTTGTTGTATAGCCACATACATGTACATAATACGTGCAGAACATAATCAAACATAATGACGAACTTCAATGAACAAACGAACTCACTTCTTTATAAAAATATATTTCTCACACTTTATTCTTGAAAGGGTGATGTTGGTTGTGTGTGAGAGATGAGCTGGAGACAGGAACAGACTGCTATATTGACCCAGCAGTACTTCTTTCTCATCTTGGCTGGGTTGCTCAACCGTGGGTCACTGAGAGCCCAAAGCCCTTTGTCTGTCACTGGTTCTCACGCTGGCATCTTGTCCCCAACTGATTCCAACTCCAACTGACTCAAGTCGTCTGTGTCCTGGTTATATTTTTGTTTAACACCCACCTGCTTTCACTGTTCTTCTGCTTATTTACACAGGTGCATCTCTTGGTTGACAGCTCGGTTGAGGGTCAATATGTTACAACCTTAGGTTTTCATCTTTTCCAATTTGATTATTTAGCATGACTTGACTTCATGAAGTTCTTTTTTGTAAGATTTGTCCAGGTATTGTTATTACTACTCTGACTTAACACTGGTACTCGGTCATGGTTAACAGGATAAGAACCATCTACCCCATGGATTAAATAAAGGGCTTAGTTCAAAGTTCTGTATGGGCTCCCAAGTTCAACATGAAACACCTGAAGAAGACTGAAGGATGTATTGGCCGAAATGTTGTGAATATATCAATGAAGATGAAGATAATAGTCCAAATATTCCAAGAGATAAAAATTATCAAAATTCATCTTCGAAAATTAGACAAATCCTATATACGAGAGTCATTAAAAAGATTCTAAACCTCACCCCAAAAAAGAGCATAGTCGAACATTATTATCATGGCAACACACTACCACTTCCTAAAAAACTACAGAAAAAAATTCAGCAATGCTCTTTCTTTCTGGGTAAGTGTTGTGGGCCAGTAGAAGATCTGGAATAAAGACACAAACTCAGGATTACATGAAGCAAGTATATTGAATGAAAGTATAAATACAGCATAGGTAAAAGAGTGTTGAATGTCAGTCTGACTGCCAAAGAGTTAGACTGGAGTTAACTTAACACCGAGATGAATATTCTCCCAGTATTCACAGTAATAGGAAGAGTTCATTATAGTCCGTAAGGTAGGTAGCATAACACTTAACACCGAGATGAATATTCTCCCGGTATTCATAGTAATAGGAAGAGTTCATTATAGTCCATAAGGTAGGTACCATAACACTTAACACCGAGATGAATATTCTCCCGGTATTCATAGTAATAGGAAGAGTTCATTATAGTCCGTAAGGTAGGTACCATAACACTTAACACCGAGATGAATATTCTCCCGGTATTCATAGTAATAGGAAGAGTTCATTATAGTCCATAAGGTAGGTACCATAACACTTAACACCGAGATGAATATTCTCCCGGTATTCATAGTAATAGGAAGAGTTCATTATAGTCCGTAAGGTAGGTACCATAACACTTAACACCGAGATGAATATTCTCCCAGTATTCATAGTAATAGGAAGAGTTCATTATAGTCCGTAAGGTAGGTACCATAACACTTTACACCGAGATGAATATTCACCCGGTATTCATAGTAATAGGAAGAGTTCATTATAGTCCATAAGGTAGGTAGCATAACACTTAACACCGAGATGAATATTCTCCCGGTATTCATAGTAATAGGAAGAGTTCATTATAGTCCATAAGGTAGGTACCATAACACTTAACACCAGGATGAATATTCTCCCAGTATTCATAGTAATAGGAAGAGTTCATTATAGTCTGTAAGGTAGGTACCATAACACTTAACACCGAGATGAATATTCTCCCGGTATTCATAGTAATAGGAAGAGTTCATTATAGTCCGTAAGGTAGGTACCATAACACTTAACACCGAGATGAATATTCTCCCAGTATTCATTGTAATAGGAAGAGTTCATTATAGTCCGTAAGGTAGGTACCATAACACTTAACACCGAGATGAATATTCTCCCAGTATTCATAGTAATAGGAAGAGTTCATTATAGTCTGTAAGGTAGGTACCATAACACTTAACACCGAGATGAATATTCTCCCAGTATTCATAGTAATAGGAAGAGTTCATTATAGTCCGTAAGGTAGGTACCATAACACTTAACACCGAGATGAATATTCTCCCGGTATTCATAGTAATAGGAAGAGTTCATTATAGTCCGTAAGGTAGGTACCATAACACTTAACACCGAGATGAATATTCTCCCGGTATTCATAGTAATAGGAAGAGTTCATTATAGTCCGTAAGGTAGGTACCATAACAGTAAGGCAAATAACTTTTGAATGATTCTCGTATTCATATATGTAGAGGCTTTCTTTATACACTAAAAAAAGCAAGAAATAGATGATATCCTGCAGAAACTATAACAGTCACAGACTACACAGATGATCCAGTGCTTCTCACAAATATATTTACCCAAGCTGGATCCCTACTGTACAGCTTGGCGCAAACAACAGGAGGCATTGCTCTCTATGTGAATGCCAATAAAACGGAGTTCATGTATTTAAACAATAAGGAGCTCTCTCCACTTTAAGTGATAAACCTCCAAAATTAGTCGACTCAGTTCACATACCTCAGCAGCAATATCTCATCTATTGAAAGGAATGTTCAAATATGCCTAGTGAGGGTGCAGACTGTTATTGACAGGGTATTAATCATATAAAAATCAAATCTGATGAGATAAATTTGGATTTCTTCCAAACTGTCGATGCACCACTTTGACACTAAGGAAATGTGCAGTGAAGAAGCTAAATGGGAACTACAAATGAATGCTATGTGCCATTTTGAACAAATTCTGGAACTAGCACCTCATGAAACAACAGCTGTTTGGCCACTTACCTTTCATCTCACAAACTCTACAAGAAAGACGAAGAAGACGTGGGGCACTGCTGGAGAAGTAAGGACAAACTCATGAGCAAAGTTCCCTCATGAACTCCAACACATGGACACACCAGTGTTAGCTGACCAGACGCTTAATGCAGTTGAGAAGATCTGCCAAGAGTGATGGATGATAGTGATGGATGGCAGGAGAGAGTTTGGGATATCCATGCTGTTGGCACAATTTGATGATGATGATGATATATATATATATATATATATAAGATATTATTCAATCCAGTAAATCTGGAGTAGGGAACAATTCCGAACAGGACAAATAAAATATTCAAAAATAGAATATTAAATTTAAATAATCTTGGTAAAGAGCTCAATGTAAATAAAATCCACAGACCAAATAATTTTCTCTCCAAAAAAATGTGACCCATTGTTGTTTTTTTTGTAGAGAAATATATATATATATATATATATATTAAAAGAAAGTAAAATGCAAAAAAAAAAAGATCATAAAAAACCTAAAATATTCAAATTATGTACTCATACAATCCATAACTTAAAGTTTTCTGTAAGTCAAAAGCAAATATCAAATTATATATATATATATATAACCAATGGCGCGGGAGACCTGGGTTTAATCCCAAGTCGAGTCATACCAAAGACTCAAAAAATGGTACTTGATACCTCCTTGCTTTAACACTCAGCACTATAAGGTACGGACCAAGGGTAAAGTGGGTCAATCCAGGGAAAGGAGTAGCACCCTCTCCTACACCTCGGTGTAGTAGCTATTGAAAAGGGAGCCTTCAGGTCACCCTTGACTACGGTTGCTAACTTTACTAACTTATATATACACGCACAAAGGTCATTCATTAAAAAGGAGAATTTTTTCAAAAAAGTAAAATGAATTTTTTCAGAAATATTTTCATTGACATAAACCCGGCGTTGTTTGAAATTGATTTATAGCAAAACATTTTTTAATCTTGCATAAATATTTGTTCTGAGGCCATTCAAAATGACAGCAAATCAAACAGATTGCACTAGACTTGAACAGAGGTCTGTCTTCAAATTTTTGATGACTGAGAATTGCAAAACATGTGAAATTTACAGAAGAATGTGTATGGAGAAGCATGTTTTAGTCAAAAATGTTTTCAAATAGGGTTGTTAATATTTTCAAACATGGGTTGTTATTTACTTAGCTTTTTTGCTTAGATGTGGCACAAGGCCATATGAATAAAGCACCCAATAAGACATGGGTTTGCTATTACGAGTCTGAATTTAAAAGACGGTTCATGGAATGAAAATACACTGACTCTCTGGTAAAGAAAAAGTTCTGGGCACTGTAAAGAATATGTTAATAGCCTTCTGGGATATAAAAGGACACTTCACTATTGATTTCCTAGAAAAAAGTGTGACTGTAAATGGTGCTTCCAATTGCTGACCCCTTATGCAAAATTCACCTTATTTGTTGAATCATCCTTTTATATATATATATATATATAGAACCATGAAGATTGATATCACATCTTCTAACCCTTACCCTCACCTTAAATAGACGCACACACAGCTTAGTTGGCAGAGGCTATGAAATACACAGATTTCTTCTCTGCCCACAAATGAGCATCCTAGAGATGACACTAAACCGTGTGATGGAGAAGCTTCAGTCCTGGAGCTTTGAGAAATGTAGAGTATCCTTTCATTGCCATTACTCCCAGGTCAACTCTAACCTTTAGTGGTAGTCCCATCTATGGATCAAATGGAACTGTTTAATCATTCACTGTATTTAACACCATTTAACTATGTGCAAACAAATGAGTTCTGCTTTGTTTAAAAATTGTTACCAACAAACTATTCATTGGCAAATCATATATATCTAACTGATATATCCCTCAGGGGAATATCATCATCATCATGTCGCGCTGGTAGCACGGATATCTCTGACCCTCTCTCGCCACTCCTCCCTATCGTTCACCACCCTAGGCAGGTCTTCAGGACAACATCCCGTATCCTCACATAGCTGCTGAATGTATGTTCGTGCCGGTCGTCCTGCTTTTGCACGGCCATGTGTGGGGGTCCATAAGAGTACATCTCTTATGAGTTCGTCCCTGCTTCTCCAGCAGTGTCCTGCATAATCAGAAGTTATTACAGATGACACTCGAACGTATCTTGAATGCCAGAGTATCAAGATTAGCTTACTCTCTCCTTGGTTACCGCTTGCTAGCATCTTTTATAGACTGAGTAATCCATTCTCAGGGGGTGTCAGGATCTTCCACTATATCACTAATATATATATATATAAAGAGAATTTGACATTAAATAACTTACATGGGTTGGTATACTGTAATATTCAATCAACTATCAAAATGGACCCAGCAACAAACTAAACCATTCTTAAAAAATTACTGTCTAAAATTCAAATACTTATGCTATATAATTTTTATCATTAAGGGTTTTCAGACTATTGTCTTCATCTTCATTGTTATTTCCACAACTTTTCAGCTGATATGTCCTCTGGCCTTCTTCAGGTGTTTGTCGAACTTGGGAACCTTCATGGAACTTCAAACTACATCCTTTATTGAATCCACGGCGGTCGCCTGTTCTGTTTCCGTTAGCCATAACTGGGTACAAGTGTTAAGTATTCCTGTATTGTTACTCACCTGCAGTCAAGATTGAACCTGCAGATGATTGTCTCCTTAGAAGCTTAGGGAACCAACACCTATAACTGTTACACTATGTGTCCTGCAGGACAATTCAGAGTTAATTTTTGGGTCTTATAAACTTAACGTTTTTACTGAAGTCTGAATATAAGCTCAGGTAAAAAATCATACATAATAGTAGTAATCCTAGTCATGTAAAAACAGTAAGTTACCTATTTTCAGTTTGTTCGTCACTTGACTTCCTTTTGTTTATCTCCTTACGTTGTTTTCTCTTGCCTCTTTTGTGTTGCCATCTTTGTTCTAATTCCTTATCTTCTATCAACATCCTCTGTTGTTCTAAGATCGCTTCTGCTGCAATGGACAACGCAACAACAATTTTATGTACACATATCATTTTTGATTTCACAACTTTTCAATCATTACTGAGAACAAGATAGAGTTTTCAACATCTTGCATTGATAGTTTCTCATTAATTAACTTCTTTCCAATTCTAGAGCCATTCTGATTATCTGGCTGAAACCATCTAATGAGAGCCATGGTCTCAAATTGACCTTGGGATCAATGGTTGTTCATCATACTGGTTAACCATCATATTTTCACACATACAAGGTGTCTTCAATGAGTTTCCAGACTTTTTTTGTACAGGTATTTAAAATTGTTGTAGACTCTTGAAAATTCAGTATGTTATTGCTATACATCTTATGAGATGACTCACCAATTTTTATGATTTTAGCTTCAAATGAACAGCTACAGCAGCAATTGGAATACACCCTACTAAAGCCTGATTGTCACAGCTGGTGAATTTCAAAAGTACAATCTGACACTTTAGAAGAAGGATATGCAATAAAATTGTGTTTTAAACTTGGAAAAAATGCCACAGAAACGTATGGAATGCTTCAGACTGCTTTTGGAGCATCTTGCATGAATTGAGCATCAGTTTTTGAGTGGCATAAGAGATTCAAGGAAGGCAGTGACTCTGTGAGGGATGATGAGAGGGGTAAGGAAGTCAATATACCAGAGTTGATTGGCCAAATACAGAATTTCATGGATAAGTAATACTATGTTGAGGTTTGAAGAGAGTTCAGGCAGAGATTCCGTCGGAAGAGGCCAGCACTCTTCAAATCGGGTCAGTGGCATTTCCAGCAGGACAATTCACCAGTCCACAACTCCATCCTTGTCACAGCCTATTTGACTAAGATGAACCTCAAGACAGTTCGTTACCCTCCTTATAGTAGAGACCTTGCTCCCTGTGACTTTTGTTTATTCCCTAAGCTCAAGGAAAACCTTAGAAGCTATCGTTATGAGACAATTGAGGAGATGAAAGAGGCTGTGACGAAGGTCACTGATATGCTCACACAATAGGACAAGTGCATTGCAGCTGGAAGAGATTACCTCAAAGGGGACTAGAGTTTCATATGTGTACTATCAATAATGAAAAAAGCCTGGAAACTTATTGAAGGCACCTCGTATTTAATTGTGAAGGACTTAATTTGAATGCTACATCACTAAACCAAAATAGACCTCTCTTATGTAACATTTATTGAAATGTTTAAAAATCTTTATTCAAATATTCCTGACTTTGTAGTCTGATCTTCATGCTTACTAACATCTTTGAAAAAAATAGCAAACATCAGAAATTATTTATAAACACGTGCAAGGTGGAATGTTTAAATCATTAAGTTTTAATATTTGAGTTTCATTTAGTTATTGAGTTGATTTTATGTTATTAACTCATGAAATGTAAACACAGCATAAAATAAATATTTTCAGATGATCCGCAAAGGCTGAAAGAAATCAAAATTAACAAATTCATGGATATAAAAAATTCTTTATTAACCAACATTTATGTGTCAATTCTTTCATTCATAACATATATATGTGTGTGTGTGTGTGTGTGTGTGTGTGTGATTTCCACTTTATGTTTTTTATTTTTATTTTTATTTTTATTTTTATTTTCTGATTTTTAATTTCTTTAATTTTCCTTATTTATCTTCTGAATACGAACTGTAACTCCTCATTCGCATCTCTGGGACAATACAGAGCATGTAAAAGAGTCATCTGACGAGATGGAGAATATACCAACAATATTCTCCGCCGAAAAGAGGTGCCCGTGGTGCAATGGTTATCATCACAGGATATGGACACGGTGACACGAGTTCAAATCCTGGACCTGACTGATTGCATTTCAAATAGCACTAATACCCTTGGGAAAGGTATGAATCCAAAATATTCTGCCTCCAGCTATGGGTAAATAGTAGGGAGGACTAGGTTCTTCAGCCTTGGTGAGGCAACTAGTCTAGGAGAAGGAAAACTCTGAAACCTGTTAAACTCTGCTTAAGAATTGACCTTGTGTCATATCCTGCCCGAGCGGAAGGGTTGGTAAATATGATATTCTCTGCCGAAATAAATTTATTATGACGGCTTAACCGAGTTTGAGTCTCCATTTAATTGTACTATATATGAATATATATATATATATATATATATATATATATATATATATATATATTTTATGAATGAAAGAATTGACACACATAAATGTTCGTTATTCATAACACACACACATACACACATATATATATATATATATATATATATGTGTGTGTGTGTGTGTGTGTGTGTGTGTGTGTGAGTTATAAATGAAAAAATTGATACATAAATGTTGTTTAATATATATATATATACATATATATGTTATGAATGTAGAAATTGACACATAAATGTTGGTTAATACAGAATCTTTTAAAAATTATGTTGAAGACATATATATATATATATATATATATATGCCTTCAACATAATTTTTTAAAAAATTATGACAGTTTTTTTAAGGTTTTTTTTATTGATTTTTTTCTTGCGATCTTAAAAGATTTGGTTAAATTTTATTTGAAAATTATCCAAAATTTTCTTCCACTTTTCACTACTATTCTGTATAATATAGATGAGAAATTTTGAAAATCAAAGAAAAACACCTTTGTTGGCCAGAAATGGTGGTGGTGGTGGTGCCCATCCCACAACTAAACCAACATTTTTTTTTGGGTTTTGAAAATCTGAAAATTGTCTTAGATTCTATCATAGATTAAATGTTAAGGATAAAATAACTAAAAGTACATTTGATTATATATATATATATATATATATATATATATATATATATATATATATAATCAAATTTACTTATATATATATATATATGTTATATATATATATATATATATATATATATATATATGTATAAGTGGGTGGGTGTGTTGGTTATGTATATTTTTGTTATTTCATCATTAAGAGTTTATCTGGCATAGAATCTGACACTTTTATGATTTTCTCTCAAGTTTTTACAGCAGTTTAGGTTTGATTTCGTTTCTTTATTTAATGGCATATTAACCTTTGTGGGTTATTTAATGCCAAAACCATCCTTGTAGAAGAACAGTAGTGATACTATTTAACTCATAGCTGTGGGAATGAGAGGGTTCATGCCTTTGATTTGGTCTCTTTATTTAATGACATATCAAGCTTTATGGGTTATTTAATGCCAAAACCATCCTTATAGAAGGACAGTAGTGATATTATTTCAACTCATAGCTGGGGGAATAAGAGGGTTCATGCCTTTTATTTGGTCTCTTTATTTAATGGCATATCAAGCTTTGTGGGTTATTTAATGCCCAAACCTGCTGAAGAACAGAGGTAGTATTTAGCCTATTGCAAGGGCAGGGGAATAAAGTGTTAGTCTAAAAGTGAATTGCATGATCAGAGTTCAGACTCGCCTTACTTCAAGGCCACAGTGTCCAGTCAGCTGGGGGGTGGGCTGCATAATATAATGACTGCATCTGTGCAGAAGGATAAGACCCTCCTCTGCCTAACATGTGCCCTGGATATGACACAAAACAATCCGATGGTGAGGCTTCAGTAATGCTGGAGCTTTGGGGAATGCAAAGTACCCCTTAATTGGGTTTGCTCCTAGGTCCACTCTGGCTGGGTCCAATGGGTCAGATAGAACTGTTTGACATTTAAACTGTGTGCAAACAAATGACTAATGCAAAATTGTATTGTTAGAAATAGAACTGTTTGATCATTTTACTGTCAGTAAACAAATGACTAATATTTAATTGAATTGTTAGTGATACATAGCAATACTTGGAATCATCTAATTTTGACATGCTAAACTGAATTGTTTGAAATAGAACTGACATTTAAACTGTACTTGTGCTTAATTGAATTGTTTGAAATAGAACTGTTTTTACATTTAACCGTGTGTATGCCAGAAACTATACTTATGCTCAACTGAATTGTTTGAAATTAAGTGAAACCATTAAACTGTTTGCTAAAAAAATTAGCTCAGAATGTTATCTACAAAATGTGTTTAGAAATCACATATTCAATTTATATATAAAAATCATTTGGCATTAAATAACCTTCAATGATTGATATGCCTTAAAACCAAACCAAAGCAAACTTAAGATCAGTTCAAGTATTTCTTATATGTAAAAGTTTCTGTCCCATAAAGGGAGACGGATAGAAAGTAATAGAATGAAAAGCAAGAGGGGGTGAGTTAATTTGTTTGTTTAGGTTTTATGGCATATCAACCCGTGTAAGTTATTTAATCCCAAATCCATTTTTACATGAATAAACAGTTCTGTTTCAAACAATTCAGTTTAGTGTAGTATTGTTTCAATATCAAAAACTTTTCTATTTCAAACATTTCATTTTAGCATAAGTTGGCAGTTTACATGTCAAAACTGTTCTATTTCAAACAATTCACTTTAGCATGAGTATGCAGTTTAGTTTTATTTGACCCATAGATAGGACCCTATCTGGTGCTACCACAACTGGCCAGAGTTGACCAGGGAGCGATGGTAATGAAGGGGTACTCCACATTCCCCAAAGCTCCAGCATTACTGGAATCTCACCATCAGGTTGTTTAGTGTCATATCATTTGGGGGGGTCATACCCCTCTGCAGAGATGCTGTTTGTGTATTCTACACCCCCCCTACAGCCGAATGGGCAAGACAGCAGGTGAGGAACAGAAAATAGAAGTGGATAGAAATATAAAAGGGTGTGACACAAAGAGATAGAAGGAAAGAAGAGAGAGAATGATTTGGTTTGTTTTGGTTTGGTGCTAAATCCATTTTTATTCATATAAACAGTTCTATTTCAAACAATTCAATTTAGCATAAGTACGCAGTTTAGTTCTATTTGACTAATAGATGGGTGCTACCACTCCAGGACAGTGTAGACCTAGGAGTGATGGTGATGAAGGGATACTCCACATTCCCCAAAGCTCCAGCATCACTGGAACCTCACCATCAGATTGTTTAGTGTCATATCCAGGACACTTGTAGGGGGAGTCTTACCCCCTTTGCAGAGTTGCAGTCAAAGTATTCTGCTGCCCCAGCTGACTGGGCCAGAGAGAGAATGAGAGAGAAAGAATGGATAGAAAGAAATATATATAAAGCGAGTTGTATAGTAAACGATATAGAGAAAGAAAAGTGGGAGAGGGTCAGACACAATATTGAGTTGATAGTAGGAGTGTGATTAAATTGAGAGGTGAGGGAGAAGTGAAAGAATGGGCAGGATGCCATGAGGTGGGGATAGCCATTGCCAAGGGAAACAACCTTCTCCTTATTATTCTCTGATTTTTCTTGTTTTCATATGATGAATCTTCACTCTTAGTTCAAAATAGGAATGAGTCACTTGAGCCTTCTTGGATTAGGATCATAGATCTCCATTTAATTTGACGGAGGTGAATCTGTCACAATAAAATGCCTGCAGGTCTTGTTTCCTGGAATAACTGCAACAATTTCACTGATTAGCAATTTAATTGCATGGATTCAGATTTTTCTGACCCACACCATGACTTACTTGGTTGTTTCACAGACTGCAAAATCAAGTTTGATTTTAGTTAATTAATGACCTGATATGCAAGTGTGCACTGTCCCAACAGTGAAGGTATTTTCATGGATTCAAGTTTTATTTGCTGATTCTTCCAGAAATTGGCACTCGGCAGATCTGCGTTCGTATTTATGATATCACATAGATGAATATACATATACATTTAGAATGATAAGACTCATCTCAAAATTATAGAAGTTATTTTAAACAAATTGATTGCAATCAAAAGTTTGAACAACTCTTGCAATGATAATGACTTTTCTCAAAATTAGAGATGTCCCTGTGGTGTAATGGTTAAAGCGATGGACTGCAGAATCGTAGTAAGTGAGTTTGAACTCCTGTAGCACTATTACGTTCACTTTCAGGCAAATACCCTTGGGAAAGGTATGAACCCCCTTATCCTCCCAGCTGTGGGTTAAATAGTACCACTACTGTTCTTCCAGATATATGGATTTGGCATCAAAAATCTGAAAAGGTTGAAAAGCCAATAAACAATAAAATTGAAGTTTTTCTCAAAATTATAGAAGCTATCTTAAACAAAAACAATCAGATCAATAGTCTGAACAACTCTTGCAATGATAATGACTTTTCTCAAAATTACAGAAGCTATCTTAAACAAAAATAATCAGATCAATAGTCTGAACAACTCTTACAATGATAATGACTCTTCTCAAAATTATAGAAGCTATCTCGACCACAAGGAAAAAGATCAATAGTCTGAACAACTCTTTTAATGATAACAACTCTTCTTAAAATTATAGAATATACCTTTGAAGTGTATTTGAAGTGGCAAAATATTCATGCAGGTGTTTTTTCAGGTTTTGAAGAAAGTTTTTAAAAAAATTTAGCACAAAAGAAATTCTAACCAACGATTTTCTTTTGTCATTAATTTTGAACTTAAAGTTATTTTGTTTCTTTTGTTTATGATTATTTCAAATTATATATAAAAAATATTTTGTAAATATATTTAATATCATCAGTGTAAATTCCCGAAATGATTTATTTCTATTATGTTCACCCTTTACACAATTCAGATTATTATCCTCATCTTTGTTGTTTTACTTACAACATGTCAACCACTCAGCCTTCTTCAAGTATCTTTTATCTGAATTTAGAACAGAACCTTTTATTCATAGCAGACTGTTCTCATACCAGAGTTAATGCCTTGAAATATCTCATATTAGTTACTTTATTTTCTTAGTTATTTTTGCCCCCATAGTGTTGCTTCTCTTTTTGCTGAATTCACTTACATCTATG
>OY757946.1:3623753-3706253 GCA_963585895.1 Sepioteuthis lessoniana | reverse complement strand
ATGTACGCATCAGCCACCAACCAGGGGTGATAACACAGTTTCGGTAGCTCAAGGCGCTACTGCCACCCCTGGCGCTACCAAGCAGCTTTTGCCTCTGGACAGGGTATTACATATATATATGTGTGTGTGTGTGTGTGACAGAGAGAGAGAGAGAGAGAGAGAGAGAGAGAGAGAGAGAGAGATGTACTTATTTATGAGGAATACTGTATTTGGTTAAGAAGAAAATTAACTTTTCATAAAAACTGGTAAGTGTGTAGTTATTTATAGCAAACACTGATTAAAGATTTGATTGATTTTTGCCAAACTTAAGTCATGTATAGTTGGCATGAGGATAGAGTGGGATAATTCTGAGGGATGTAATATTCTCTGTTTTTAATACCTGTCCTGTCAGACACAAAGAGAAAGAAAAAAAACTGTCATATCTTCCAGCAGATCTGGCAGAAAACAGTAATCAGAAAAATGGAGAAAGTCATAGAGAAGGCAAGTCAGACAATCTAAGAAGTCTTGCGGGGAATTATAAAAAAAGACAATGCCAAGATACAAATGACTGATAAGTGCTGACCAGTTTGTGGTTGAAAATGTCAGAGTATTGGACTGAGACACTTGGGGCACTTTCAGATGAGGAATGGCACTGGAATATACAAGGCTTCATTGTTGAGACTAAAAATTGAAAACAGTACCAACAACTTGACCACTAGAGCATCTTTCCAATTTCAGAACACAAAAGAATTCTCGGATTGATCAAACAAGACATTCAAGAAATATGAAGATGTTTGATCAATAGTCAAACTTTGAAAATGATTCCCCAGGTTGAATAATTTATATGCCTAGATAAACAAGGGATACATGAAGAAGGCCGAAAGATACAAAATTTTGTGTTACAAATAAGAACAATAAAGACGAGGACAACAGTCCAAAAAAATCACAGAGAAAATATTGCACATTAACAAGATACCTGGTAGTCCCAGCCTATCTGAAATACCAAAGAGTTGCACTTTGTGGAACTGCTTATCTCTTTTGGAGAGTACTATCAATATGACTGAAAAATATCATTCAAAAGCGGCAGCAATAAAAATAGATACATAGAATACATATAATCACTATGTTCCCTTGAACTAGGTCTTGGTTAAAAACTCAGTGAAGGATTGTAAGAAACCAAAATGAAATAGGAAAATTATTATTGCTGATCACATAGCATAAAGTGTGTACTTAAAATAACATAAAAACTCAAAATTCAGTTTACCCTAAACATCACACATTGTGTATACACAAGCTTGTGTAGTATGTATAGGTATTCGCACAATCAAACCAAGTTTTACCAAAAAGTTATAAGTGTTGGGCACTCATTGAAAACTGAATTCACTTAATGATCTACCGAATCATCTCGTGGGGGATAAAAACCGAAAGGTTACCTCGAACAATGACAATTTAGAGTGGGTCATAGTTTAAACACTCAAATATGTCAATGTACAGTGTATGACAACAAACTGAATCTGATTGTGAATGTGAAGTACCTCTTTATTACAATTACTCCCAGGTCCACTTTAATCAAGGGTGATAGAACCTGTTTGGGTTTCATCTATAGGTCAAATAAATCTGTTTGAAAATTATTAGATTTAGAGAGATGAAGACCAAGACCTTGCCAGAGAACTGACAAAACTATGGAACTTGAAAGTGACAGTGATTTCAATAGTAATTGGCGTGCCTGGGACAGTCACAAAGGATAGGTACAGAAACTGGAAGACTTAGTTTGGTTTGGTTTGGTTTCTTTGTTTAATCGCATATTAACCTTTGTAGGTTATTTAATGCCAAAGCCAATCTCCAAGAAGAACAGTAGTGGTACTATCTAACCCATAGCTGGGAGGATAAGGAGGTTCATACCTTTCCCATGGGTATTTGTCCGAAAGTGAATGTAATAGTGCGACTGGAATTCAAACTTGCTTACTACGATTCCGCAGTCCATCGCTTTAACCATTACACCACGAGGAACCCCCCTCATTTTATGTTACATCAGAATGATACTGTTCCTGATAGAAAGTTGATATTACTACGGGTTGAAAATTTTAGAACCATGGGTTCATCAATTTAAAAAGACTGTGGCCCTTTATTTAACCAACAGGGAAATAAGCTTTTTTGTTAATATCAGTTACTTTGGTCTTTTTGGTCAACTTTTAAAAACATGGATGCTTCACAACATCATCATAACTGTTTGCATCGGAAAAAAATGTCAAGACATTAGCAAGATAGAGCTACAATTACCACTTGCCTCAGTTCACTCGAATCACACGGGAAGTCTTGGGCATAGGAGGACAAGTGGAGACCATCCAGACTACAGCATTATTAAGATTGGCCAGAATACTAAGAAGAGTCCTGGAGACTTGAGGAGACTTGATGTTACTCACATTCCGATGCTGGCGTAAAAAACTCTGAAAAGAGTCAGATAATTATAGATTATATGATGGTACAGAATGGCAAATGTAGGTGAATGCAGCAAACTTGCACAAAAAGAATATAAGGCTAAACATGAGAGGGTGGGAAGGTAATCTACAGAGAATTGTGCAAGAAATTCAAGTTTGACTATATTTGTAATATAATGGCCGAGAGATTTCGTTTTATGCCTTTGGGTTTAGTTAGGCTGAGAACCTTTCGGCTCAGTTTCTTAGGTGCAACATTAACGCAGGTAATATATATATATATTGTCATCCACAGACAGACTGTTTCATTGTCACAACACTTCAGTGTGGCTAGACACATGAGATTCTTCAAGCTGGGATTGAAACTCGCCCAACTTTAACGTTAGACTTAGTATCATAACGCACAGCCAACAAGCGAACTACATCAGCTCGGGAATTATAAGGCATTATGTAGTAGCTTTCGTTTGTTTACATTTTTGCCTTACCGGGTACCAGAGTGCTCAATTCACTTGAGGAGCTTTGTATTACGCAAGTGGCAGCCATTAATTCCTTCACCAGAATATATATATATATATATATATATATATATATATATATTCATATATTTATAAGTGAATAGTCTGTAGATAACATTCTTAAACCATCCAGAGCTCATTTGTTTGCACACAGTTAAATGGTTTCATGTGTATTAAATGATTACAAAGTTCTATTTGACCCATAGATAAAACCCTAACAGGTAATACCCCTCCAAGTTAAAGTAGAACTGGGAGTAATAGCAATGAAGGGGTACTCCATATTCTCTAAAGCACCAGGACTGGTGCCTCACCATCAGATTGTTTAGTGTCATGTCCAGGACACTTGTTAGCAGGTGTCTTAACCCTCTGCAGATTTGCTGTTGGCATATTCAACAGCCCCAGCACTTACTGGGCATGCAATAACTTCATGTCAATTCTGACTTAGTTGGAAATCATAAGATATATATATATATATACTAGGAGGTGCCCGTGGTGTAATGGTTATCATCGTAGGAAATGGACACGGTGATACAAGTTCAAATCCTAGATGAGCCTGATTGCATTTCACATAAACTAATACCCTTGGGAAAGGTATGAATCCAATTATTCTCCCTCCAGTTATGGGTAAATAGTAGGGCAGACTAGGTTCTTCAGCCTTGGTGAGGCAACTAGTCTCGGAGAAGGAAAAAACTTAATTCAAACTTGTTGAACTCCACTTAAAAATTGACCTTGTGTCATATCCTGCCCGAGTGGAGAGATTGGTAAATATGTATATATATATATATATATATATATACTAGTGGTAGAGGGGTTAGATAAGTACATATATACTCAAGCAGGAACCTAGAGTGTCTTTGTGTGTGGGTGTGGGTGGGGCTCAGGGTTCTTATTTACTAAGCATTTGCTTAGATATGACGCACAAGCCTCAGGTTGCTTACATCACCTGTAGGGAAGGTGGGGGGGGCAAGGTTCTGTGGGTTACCATCATCCAATCCAGTATCTGAAATTGATCAAGCAATGGAGATAAACTATTTTTTTTAGTCTCTTGGACAAAAAAAAAGAACAAATCATGGAGTCAAAAAATTTTCTCCCACAAAATTATCAGTAAACTTTGAAACTTTGCCCGATTTACACCCACATATGACAAACACAAATAAAAAAACAACAATAAGATGTAGATAAAGCATATTTGTCTTCTTTATCCCTGAAGCTTGAGCACACTTTCAAGAACTTGCCAACTATGGCAGTTGTTCATCATGTGCCGAGATTATAAAAATAATTATAACAATTATGTACTCATGTATGACATTTTTTTGACCAATTTTTCCTTTCAAAAACAAGGGGTCATTCATTAGATGAGGTATGTTTTTGAAACATTGAAGCTTACCTTGTTTCTAGGGTCTAACATTGCCATAATCCAAGTAGACACTGTAGACTACATCAAGGTCTAGACTACTGTTAACTACTATAGTTTTTCCCCCTTCCAAACTTAATGGACTGTTCCTAAGAGTAACTGCAGTGTGAGACCTTTTCAGGTATCAACTACATTATTTATTTGCACGGATTTTCATTGTATTACAGAAATTTTGAAAGTATAAATAAGGGTTTGGATGTTTTCTCTGCATGTCATGGAATGTTGAAGTTTTCTAGATTTATCATCATCATGTCATGCTACTAGTATAGATTACTCTGATTCTCTCTCGCCATTTGCCACTAGCATCCATCGCTTCCTGCCGGTCTTCTTGACTACATCCTGTATTTGTACAGAGCTCTTACAGATAAGTTCTAGTTGATCATCCAGCACTTGCACGTCTATGTGAAGGGGTCCATAGGAGAACATCGCTTATTATGAGTTCTTGCTTCTCCAGCAGTGTCCTGCATGTCTTGTTCATCTTATTTGGATGGTTTTTAAGGATGGGAGGTAAGTGGCCATACAGCTGCTATCTTTTTGGTGGGGGTTGCTTCCTGGATTTGTTCAATATAGCTTGTAGCATTCTTGTGCAATTCCCATCTAGCTTTTACTCTATACGCTTAGTCAGCATAAGATTACCATGTCTCTTTTTTGCTGATTAGCATAGCCAAAATTTAGGGATCATTTATTATACTCAGTATATGATAAAAACACCTTTTCATGGCTAAAAATTAGGGGTTGTTCATTATTCCAGTATACATGTAACGTCCAAAATATGTATGAGCTATTTGCATTTCAATTTGTACTAATGCCCTTATGAAAGGCGTGAATCCATCTCTTCCCTCCCTGAAGGTATGGGTAAATAGTTGGACAGACTGGGTTCTTTAGCCTTGGTACAACAACCAGTCTAGGAGAAGAAACAAATTCTGAATTCAAACCAGCTGTACTCCATTTAATTATTGACCCTGTGTTATGGTGGAAGAGTCCAGTTAATACAAATATTCAAGGTTTCTGTATTAGTTGTGTATCTCTACTCATTTGGCCAATGGCTCGGTATAAATACAGAACTTTGGCCTAATGTGTAGAGTGTTTGCCAATAGTCCAGGAGACTGGGGTTCAATCTCAGGTCGAGTCATACCAAAGACTCAAAAAATAGAACTTTAGCTGTCTTGCTAAACACTCAGCATTATAAGGTACAGATCAAGGGTAAAGTGGAGCAATCCCGAGAATAGAGTAGTGCCCCTCTCTACACCTAACTTTACTTTATTTATTTGTTGTGTATTTGAAGTATTCATCCATATATATATATATATATATATATATTGTTGTGATGCTGACCAAAGAAAGATACAAGGAACACAAAAGGTCTGATAGAAAAACACATATATTCAAATAAAAGAAACAAGATACAAGCGAACCTGGTTAAACAGTAGTTAGTTGGTAGAAAGCTGAGAGTCACGTGTGCTAGTGACTATCCATCCACTACACAAATGGTATCACACATGATGGTGTCACGCTGATTGGTACACTCCCGTCTGACGCTCTCGTTGACGTGTATTTATGGGGGAGGGTGAGTCCATTATGTAAGGAATACAACAAAATATATATATATATATATATATTTGAGAAAATGGATTGATTTTACTTAGAGGGCAATATATATATGTGTGTGTGTACAAAAAAATAAATAAATAAAAATAAATAAATAAATAGATAAATAAAATAAATATCAGAAAAATAAAAGTTAAATTACTATAATTCCAACCGACAGTAAAATTAAATAAATAAAAGTAAATAAAATAAATAAACAAATAAAAAAACGGAAGTGAGAAAAAACGAGGAGATAACTCTTCACCCTTCTTCCATTCCCCCCACCCCATGTCTATTCTGATTTATTTCATCCATACGATCTGAAGAAATCCTGTTATATTTTTCTTCGTGTTTTTGGTTTACTTCAGAAACACAAAACAGGATGGAAATAAATTTATAATCCTAAAGTAACTGGTCTTTGGTTTTTTTCTTAAAGAAAGTATATATATATATATACCTGATACTCCTGGTGTTGCGGAGTTATTTCTACAGCCATAAAATCCATCTAAGAAAAAACAATCCATTTTCTCAAATCAGGGGAGAAGACCTTGTTGTCACCCATTTTGGTTGTAATAATCATAACATTTCTACCATTTCTGAGATAAGTAATTATTGTCGTACTCGGATCTAGCAGAACTGTTATTCCAATTTTGGTTGCTTTTGTCAGAATCTTTTGACTGTTTCTGAGATGGGAAATTATCAAGCACTGATTTCTTTGTATTGGTTTTATTTATTCTGTTTCTGTTTGTGTTGTCAAAAAAGGCTAAAAAAGAGGAAATCATGAATATAAAATCACTCCCATTCGTTTTTTTTTTTTACGCTCTTTCATTCCATTACTCTCAGTGAGTGACTGGCAGAATTGTCGGATGTAAACCTAATTCCAATCCAGATGGCATAAACGGCAATTCCTTCAGAAATCTCATGAATAATTAAACATTTTGAAAATTGACAAGTGTAGGAGTTTTCTTTCGTCAAAGGAAGATACAATTGATGGTTTTCTCCCACAACTTCCTGTCAAAGATTTTTACTTTCAAATTCTTCAGTAAACCAATTTCATCAGTTTTACAAAAACATTCAACTAAAATGGAATTCTAAAAGATTCATGAATGATTCTGTTTGTTTGTATGCATGATTCTTCCACTTTCAGCCTCGTAGAGTGTAGTATCTGTGTGATATCCATGCCTTCCAAACAGGAATTAGTTATATTTTCTGACCAAGAAACATACATAATAGTACTCTGTCAGAAAGAACTGGAAAAGTGAGAGGAAAAGGAAGAAATGGAAAAGGATGTGAAAGGACCTTTCTTCAGACTATTGATTTTTTTTGTGTGTTTAAGATAAGTTCTATAATTTTGAGAAGAGTCATTATCATCGCAGGAGTTGTTCAGATTATTGATCTGGATGAGGCTGTTCAAGTTTCACTTCATGCTGATGCTTTTACCAAAGGCATGAACCCATTTTGTTCTCTGTCAGAAAATTGTAGGGCACACAGGCTCTTTCACCTTTGTTTTGTTTATTACTTTTTCCAGAATTTGATTTTGAAAGTTATATGCCCCAAATCATGAAGATGGAAAACAAGTGATGCATTTACTTAAGGAGGTTGGTCATAATTTTGCTTCATGACAATCCTCAGCCACATATTGCCTGGATAACAATGCTCAGCCACATGTTGCCTGGATAACAATGCCCAGCCACATGTTGCCTGGACAACAATGTTCAGCCACATGTTGCCTGGATAACAATGCCCAGCCACATGTTGCCTGGATAACAATGCTCAGCCACATGTTGCCTAGATAACAATGCTCAGCCACATGTTGCCTGGATAACAATGCTCAGCCACATGTTGCCTGGACAACAATGTTCAGCCACATGTTGCCTGGATAACAATGCCCAGCCACATGTTGCCTGGACAACAATGTTCAGCCACATGTTGCCTGGATAACAATGCCCAGCCACATGTTGCCTGGATAACAATGCTCAGCCACATGTTGCCTAGATAACAATGCTCAGCCACATGTTGCCTAGATAACAATGCCCAGCCACATGTTGCCTGGACAACAATGTTCAGCCACATGTTGCCTGGATAACAATGCCCAGCCACATGTTGCCTGGATAACAATGCTCAGCCACATGTTGCCTGGATAACAATGCCCAGCCACATGTTGCCTGGACAACAATGTTCAGCCACATGTTGCCTGGACAACAATGCCCAGCCACATGTTGCCTGGATAACAATGCTCAGCCACATGTTGCCTAGATAACAATGCTCAGCCACATGTTGCCTAGATAACAATGCTCAGCCACATGTTGCCTGGATAACAATGCCTAGCCACATGTTACCAGGATGACACTGCAGATTCTTACTGACTTGAGATATGTAACTTCGCCACATCCACCATATTTTTCTACTTTCTTACCGACCAACAACCATTTTTTTCTAGCATCCGGACTCTTTTTTTACACCAAAAAAAAACAACATTCTGTTCCACCGAAGAAGTAGAAACTGCATTTAAAGATTTTTTGGCATCTAAACCTTTAGAGTTTTATTGTAGAGGTATAAATAACGTTGTTAATTGATGAATGAATACATGTTCAGGGATCGTATTTTGATTGATAAAAATACTGTTTAAATTTGTTAATTCAGGAATAAAAATTTATTCTAAAATCAGACAGTATTTTCCAAATAATTTAATATTTAATCCTAATGTCAAAGGAAGGATTTAACACAAGGTCAATTTTTAACAGAGTACAATTGGTTCGAATTCAGAATTTATTTTTTCTAGACTAGCTGTCATACCAAGGGGAGAGAACCTAGTTTGCCCTACTATTTTACTCATAGCAGGTACTGTAAGCAATTTGATGCTTATGGCTAGATATTTTTTTTTAGCTTCCCACCAAGCTAAAATAAACACAGTGTCATTTTTTAATTTGGGATACTATGCAGGAAGCAATCCCCCAATAGAGGTGGTTTACAAATTGTTAAAATTCTCTTGGCATTTTCTTTAGGGGCACCTCAGACACTTGGCAATAAAGCCTTCCCTTACCTCTTTTAGGTGTTACCAAAGGGAAAGACTCCCTTGAATCAAGCCATCTGTTTTCTCCCACTGCCTGGCATAGCAGTTAACTGAGGCCTATGAGGGAGACTTATGAAAATTCAGTAAATAAAAGAACTGAAGTTAAGACAGCAGAGCCTCTTCCATACTTAAATGGGTGATGACTTAAGTACAACAGGTGCTGTAAGCAATCTGCGGCTTATGGGCCAAACTTTAAAAAGTTAGTTAAGCAGTTGTTAACCTGTTCAGTACTTAGAGGGGTGATCATTTTAATTCAATTATTATTTGTCCAGTTGGTTTTAATTCAGTTTTTCTTCTCCCATATTGGTTGCCTTAACTAAGTCGTATATTTATTAAAGCATGGTTTAATGGTTAATTTTTCAGTTTTAATTTAATTATGAATGCTTAAATAGAAATTATGAATTATTAATTAATATTATTGTACTAATTATTAAATCTACCTCTTAGACTTTCCAGGTCTCTACCTACTAATCCAATCACAAGAGGAATTATCATCCCCTAGAGTCTTACCTTGCTTCGATTCTAGTTCATTTGCCAATCAAACTGAAGGTCAGTGCTGGCTGATTGTGGAATCCGCATATCAGCCAGGTTACAGCTGGATTAACAATTGTTTTTTGCTTTTGTTTTATGAGTGTAAATAGATTTTATCTAATTTATTGGCCGAGAACTAAGTTCATCATTTGATTGGGATTAGATGAGTTCTCTCTTTCTATTGATACGTACATCTCACTCTGTCTTTTGTTTTTGCTTTACTTCTCTCTATTATGATCACTTTCCTCTCCTCTTTCTCTCTCTTTCTCTCTCACTCTCACTCTCTCTTTCTCTCTCTCTCTAGATATATATATATATATATCTGTCAATTAATATCTCATTCATATCACAATCAACTTCATGTCCATCTGTCTACATTATTTTTTCTGTCTATTTAATGAAGATTATCTATCTATCTATCTATCTATCTATCCTAGTTTGTTCATATCTCTCTCTCTCTCTCTCTCCCTCTGTATCTCTCTCTCTCTCTTTCTCTCTCTCTCTCTCTCTCTCTCTCTATATATATATATATATATATATATCTATATATATATATATATATATATATATATATATCTATATATATATATCAGTCTATTCATATCTATCTATCTATCTATCTATCCTAGTTTGTTCATCTCTCTCTCTCTCCATATCTCTCTCTCTCTCTCTCTCTCTCTATATATATATATATATATATATATATATATATAATTCTATTCATATCTATCTACCTATCTATCTATTTATTTATCAATCCTAGTTTATTCATATCTCTCTCTCTCTCTCTCTCTCTATATATATATATATATATATATATATATATATCTCAGTCTATTCTTATCTATCTATTTATCTATCTATCTATCTCAGTCTGTTCATATGTACAGTAAAACCCATAAATAACTACACCCCTCACAACTTTTATATAAAAAGTTGATTTTCTTCAAAAGATGCAAAGATTTATTATTTCTTGTGGAACAACCTCATATTATCAAAACAGATATTATTAGGTATTAGTCATGCAATATTCTATAACATTAAAACTCTCTAACCAAAAATAAAACTGCATATATATATATATATATATATATGTGTGTGTGTGTGTGTGTGTGTATGTATATTGTCATCCACAGACAGACTGTTTTATTATATCACAACTCTTCAGTGTGGTTCGACATACAGGACACTTCAAGCTGGGGTTGAAACTCACCTAACTTTAAGCTAAATATGGTATCTAACCACTCAGCCATTTTGGCAACATATGTCAGCTCAGGAATTAAAATGCATATATATTAAATTTCATTTGTTTACAATTTGCGCTATTGGATATTGTGTTGCTCAATTTGTCAGAAGAGCTTTGCATTATGCGGGTGACAGCCGTTAATTCCTTTGCCAGAGTGCACCCAACCCCCGGGAATGGAGTGTATATATATAGATATATACATATATATAAGGGGTGTATTCTTTTTTGACTGATAAATATTCCCCCTCCTTTCTCTGTGTTAACATCTCATTCATTTTACAATTATCTATCTATCTATCCTCTTACATTTATGATAAATAGTATATATCTATCTATTCTTGTCTGTTCATCCAGCTTGTTGGCTGAGGCTGTAGGATATGCCAATTCCACCTCTACAGAGGGTTAAAACCCCACCCCTATGCCCACTTGAACAAGGCCACCCATTGGCTGCAAGTGACAACCTGTAAACTTGAAAACAAGATCCTGGTGGCTGAATAGTTTGTTACCCAGAAACTGTGTAGTCAAGTGACTTGCAAAAACTACTTTGGCCTTTTCCTGGAATCGATGGGCAGGTAAAGAGATAGTATCTGATTAATCAGCTGGTCATTTCAAGCCCAAGCCCTCATGATTGCCCAGATCATATCTTAAAGGTGCAAGAAGGCAGTAGCTGAGGATCAATTATGCTGAGATAGCAATACTTGAAACCATTTAACTGTGTGCAAACAAATGAGCTCTGGCTTGTTTAAAATAATGTTACCTATAAACTATTCATGTACAAATTACACACACATACACTCACACACAAACATATATATATATATATATATACATATATATAATTATGAATGGAGGAATTGATATATTAAGTTAGAAATTACCATGGCAAGAAAATCCGGCACACACCTACATGCGACATACGGAGCACTGAACAGCTGTTTCAACCTTATTAGGTCTCATCAACAGTGTATACCATGATCTCCACCACTGGAGATCAAACCAATGACCACAGTATGCAGAAGCCGAAACTCTACCACTGGGCCACTGGTTCATGTCACTTATAAGCGATACTGAATTAACAAGTCATGGTAAATTGCGCGTCTACTTGAGCTAATGTGTCTTTTTTATGGGTACGTATTCCCTACCGTGGACACGGCTACCTCCAGGGCTACATTTTCTTATATATATATATATATATATATATATAATCCAAGGAAAAATCCAAGGGGTAGGAATATCCAGTTAGAGTGCTCAATATCAATGAGTATCAACAGTACAATTAATTTGGGATTAAAGATACATCAAAACTCACATGCGGAGCAAAAATATTTTTTATATAAATATGAAAAAAAAAATTGAATTTTTTAAATTTTTATATAAAAAAAAAAGTCTATATATGTAACAACAGGATTTGGCATTATTAACCCACAAAGGTTTGATATGCCATTGAACACATTAAAAATATTTTAGTTATATCTATCTGTTGATATGTACAGTATCATACATAAATAGGTACACCCACAACAATTTTTCTTTCTTTCTTTCTTTCTTTCTTTCCTATCTATTTATCTTTCTTTCTTTCTTTCATATCTATCTATCTATCTTTTTTCTTTCATACCTTTCTTTCTTTTTTCTTTCTTTCTTTCTTTCCTATCTATTTATCTTTCTTTCTTTCTTTCATATCTATCAATCTATCTATCTTTTTTCTGTCATACTTATCTTTCTTTCTTTCTTTCTTTCTTTCTTTCATATCTATCTATCTATCTATCTTTTTTCTTTCATACCTATCTTTCTTTCTTTCTTTCTTTCTTTCTTTCTTTCCTATCTATTTATCTTTCTTTCTTTCTTTCGTTCATATCTATCTATCTATCTTTTTTCTTTCATACCTATCTTTCTTTCTTTTTTCTTTCATTCTTTCTTAATTGTAATGTCTTGGGAATCTAATAAGTAGTCATTTGGTCCTAGAAAGAAGGAAACTAACACACATGCTTATTGATGTTTAAATAAACCAGGTTGGCCATGTCAGTGAGTTTCTAAACCATCTTTCATTGAAAGGAGGAAACTCTGTCTATCTTCTAAAGTTTCTGTTGAAGCCCTAAGAAAAGGGGTCCTAACAAATTAACACTTAATACATTTGTCGGACAGTGATTAACTAAAATCAAAACCCGAACATTCTTAGGTATGTTTCAGTGGAGGTGACCTTTAACCTGTCACCTGTCCATCAACACCTCCACACATTCACTGGTATATTGTTGTCCGTGGAGGTCATTACATAATATAATATCTGTCTGTTTACTTATCTATATATCTTTTACACACACACACACACACACATATATATATATATCTTTTAAAATAGGTAGAGATTTGTATATTTTTTAATTTATCTATTTTGTTCTTACGTACTTATAATATCTGTGTATGTTTTCAGCTTGTAGCTTATTCTTTCTTTGGACCTACAACAAACATTTATATATATATATATATATATATGTTATTCTATATATGTTATTGATTCATATCAATACCCATAACAGGATGGAAATAAATTTATAATCCTAATGTGACCAGTTTTTGTTTTTCTTAAAGAAATTATTGCTCTGTGATGTCAGTTACATTGAGCTCTTTACCAGGAAAATTTAAATGTTCATAGTTGAATGATTTTTTTGTCCTGACGGAATTATTCCTGACTCCGGTTTAACTGGACCAAATAATACATATATATATATATATATATATATATATATATATATATATATATATATAATGTAATTAGAAGAAAATTCGAACCTGGTTAAATTGTCATAAAAATTTATTTTGGCAAAGAATAAGATTGTCTCATCAGATGACTTCACACACTTAATTTGAGGTTGAAAAACAGCCAATATGGATTAGTCTATGTATATATATGGGTGTGTGTGAAAAAAAAACTATATCAATTTAAATTTTCAGACGAAAGTAAAGGATGTCTAAACAATAAAGTATTTGGAAAATTAAGAAATCAGAGAAAGGGTGTCGCTGTATATTAACCCATCCTACTCCAAAAAAATTTATCATATGTTCAAATTAGGATGGGTTAATATACAGCAACACCCTTTCTCTGGTTTCTTAATTTTTCTAATACTTTATTGTTTTGACACCATTTACTTTCGTCTGAAAATTTAAATTGATGTAGTTTTTTTTTAACACGCACATATATATATAGACTCTCCCTCTCTCTCTCTATATATATATATATATATATCAGTCAATTCATAACTATTTCCATCTCTCTCTCTCTCTCTCTCTTTCTCTCTCTCTCTCTCTATATATATATATATCAGTCTATTCATATCTATCTATCTCTATCAATCCTAGTTTGTTCACCTCTCTCTCTCACTATATATATATATATATATATATATCAGTCAGTTCATAACTATCTGTCTCTGTATATATATATATATATATATATATATATCAGTCTATTCATAATTATCTCTATCTCCTTCTCTCTCTTTCTCTCTCTCTCTCTATGTATATATATATATCAGTCTATTCATATCTATCTATCTATCAATCCTAGTTTGTTCATTTCTCTCTCTCTCTCTCTCTCTCTCTATATATATATATATATATATCAGTCTATTCTTATCTATCTATCTATCTATCTATCTATCTATCTATCACAGTTTGTTCATATGTACAGTAAAACCAATAAATAACTACACCCCTCTCAACTTTTAAATAAAAAGTTGATTTTCTTCAAAAGATACAAAGTCTTATAACATCTATTCCAAAAAAATTTATCATATGTTCAAATTAGGATGGGCTGCGTGCAATCCTCAACAAGTCCTGGCAGCAACACCCCACAAGACACCAACTGTACGGCCACCTGCCCCCTATCACGAAAACTATTCAAGTTAGGCGAACCAGACATGCAGGACATTGCTGGAGAAGCAGAGATGAACTCATAAGAGATGTACTCTTATGGATCCCCACACACGGCCGTGCAAAAGCAGGACGACCAGCACGAACGTACATTCAGCAGCTATGTGAGGATACAGGTTGTTGTCCTGAAGACCTGCCTAGGGCGATGAACGATAGGGAGGAGTGGCGAGAGAGGGTCAGGGATATCCGTGCTGCCAGCACGATATGATGATGATGAATGTACAGCAACACCCTTTCTCTGGTTTCTTAATTTTTCTAATACTTTATTGTTTTGACACCATTTACTTTCGTCTGAAAATTTAAATTCATATAGGGTTTGTGTTTTTTCACACACACACACACACACACACACACACACACACACACACACATATATATACATATATATAGACAGTAATCCATATTTGTTGTTTTTCAACCTCAAATTAAAAATGTGAAGTCATCTGATGAAACGGAGGGTATAATGATATTCTCCACTGAAATAAATTTTTAATGACAATTTAACCAGATTTGATTTTTCTTCTAATTACATTGTATATGCTTTGTATGTGAGTTTTATTATATAAACCTGGATAGGGAATATATAACATTAGTCGTATATCAAGTACTCTCATAGATTTATATGGAATTCCTCATATATTCAATACACAAATAATCCACACCCATTGTCTTTGCACGCTGACTGGATATTACTGATATATATATATATATATATATAGATAGATAGATATGTATATATTGTTTCAACTGAACATTTTATTTGTGAATGAAGTTTCATGTAATCATCGTATCTTCTATTCTACAGATGACATAAGATACTAATAATTATGAAACAATAGCAAGAAACTAAGATTTGAATTCTTTTTAGCGTTTATAATCCTCTGCTGTCCAGCATTTGAGAACTTTTTTTTTACTGATTGCGTTTATTGTTTGGTTTGGTTTATTTCTTTAATGGCATATCAACCTTCATGAGTTATTTAATTCCAAAGTCACTTAGTTTGCTCGAGTGAAATCTATTTTATTTCATTTTACTTATTAATTTGGTGTAAATGCAATTTTGGCTGACAATAAATAAATTTGTTTTATTATTTGATAGGGAAAAATTAAAGAGGATCTTAAAAAATTTTAGCCCCGTCAACTGGAGGTGTAGAAAACACCGACTGCATCTCTGTTGAAGGGTAAACTTACTTCTTCTCAATGAGTGTCCGGGATATGACACTAAACTGCATCTGATGGCAAAATCTTGGTGAAATCTATTATTGGTATGAAGTGTAGTTAGTTTAAAATGGTATTGAAAAGTCTATTGGATACCATCCAGTTTGAGTGATGTGTGGTGACCCCAAGATCATTTGAAAGCTTGGCTTTTATTGGATACAACAGGATCATGGGATTAAATGATCACAGAATGTTTAGGAAATAGAAATAAGACACAGTCAGTTAAGAATTGACAGACAAGAGCATTAGAAGTTTTCATTATGTTCTGATTACTGATTCCCTGTTGGTCCCAATGGAAGTTGTTGAGTAATCAAGTAAAACATGCAAATAAAATGTATCTGAGTTGTTCTTCATCCCAATATAGAAGAACTGAAAGCCGTCAGGGTTGCAACAATGAAAAGGATGACACAAACAAGATGACAAGACTTGTGAATCGAGTCCCATTCTGGTCGAGTTTCTTGTTGCGCGGTTCGGTTCATGTGGCTTATCACTTGTCTTTGTCACATTGGTCAAGGTCGCCTGACACACACAGCAGGGAAGCCCGGCATTCGTGATACTCCTTGGACGTTAGGGGATTGTCCACCTAGGCTCCCATCTGCTTCAGTAGGGCTTGGTTTATCGCCTGAGGGACTCAAGGCATTTTTTGGAACCAGCTGCACATTTGAACTTCGGCTTGTGTCTTGCTCTCCTCATTAAAAAAAAAAGCCATGTGCCATACTTTGTCTTGGAGGGAAAAGAAACAAATACAATGAAGAAGATGGATGAGGGCAGCGACATGAACAAACAACACAGAGTAATATGACTGATGAATGAAGAGTGGAGATAAGCTCTGGGTAAGGGATATATAATACTGGGAGGAAAAGAGGTGGATTCCTGCCTTTCTTGAATGCATTAGTATGTCATTGAGTCTATTTCCTATAATGATGAGCATTGCCCTACGAGCGCTTTCTTCTTCCTAATGAGCTACTCCTTGGTATCTCGTTGCCATTTCCCAAGGTCACTATCCCATTTCTTCATGTTTCATTTTGTTGTATCCTTGAATGTGAGCCTGGGTCTACTTTGATTTCTCATTCTATTTAATAATCGGGAATCTAGCTCTTGTCTGGGTCGTCTTCCCTGATCCAACCTAACCTTCTAAGGTTCTACAGACATCGTATATAGATGTGAGGCCTGTCTTAACTCTGAAAACCCTGAAATCCACACACACTCAAGGAGTCCTTCAACTGAGACTTCTGGTCGTGAAATGTTATCATATTTACCCAACCCCTCCGCACAGGCAGGATATGACACAAGGTCAATTTTTAAGCAGAGTTTAACAGGTTTGAATTCAGAGTTTTCCTTCTCCTAGACTAGTTGCCTTGCCAAGGCTGAAGAACCTAGTCTGCCCTACTATTTACCCATAGCTGGAGGGAGAATAATTAGATTCATACCTTTCCCAAGGGTATTAGTACGATGTGAAATGCAATCAGTCTCGTCCAGGATTTGAACTCGTGTCGCCGTGTCCATTTCCTACGACGATAACCATTACACCACGGGCACTTCCCAGTCGTGAAATGTTATAATCTGTTATCTAATGGGCTAATTGGATGTATTATTGCTAGGCAATAGCAATGTAGAAATAGGGAATTCAGGCGGTCACTGTATGTGTGTTTATTTTACTGCATTCTGCCAATATAGTAGTTTTGAATATCCTTCAGCTGCATTAAGATTTTTTTAAGCCACTCTGTCCTTTCATTTGCAATGGTCCTGAGCTCCCTCAGCCACTTGCCAGATCTTAGGGCTCCCAGTCCTGCATTTCTGCCTGCTTCTTATCAAGCAAGTTTGTGCATGTCCGCTAGCAATTACTGCAAATTCCTGGGATTTTTGTAGTGGTGTTTCTTCGGGCATTCATATTACGTGATCAAATATGGACTATCATTACTGCCTCACCCTTGTTGATAGTGAAATGGCTTTGTATATCTTGTTCAGAACCATGTTGGAGATCCCTTAGAGGAGTTGAAGACTAGAGGAAAAGAAATATTCCTAGGTCAATACTCTGCAGCTCCTCTGACAGCAGCATGTTATATAATGGGCAACATTGCTTTCTGGTGTTTCTGGAAGATATGGATCTGTGAATTGAATTTTCTTCTAACAAGGAGACTGCAAATATGTAATGCAATGTATGTTTTTGACGTTCAATTTCAGCTGCTAGATTGCTTCAGTGGCAGCTATGGATAAGCTTGATGCCTGATACTGCTAACATCCGGGTAAAGATTATTTAGATAGGAACCAGTCCATTGGCCTAGTGGGTAGAGTGTTTGCCACTGGTCAAAACATTTCCTTCTCTTTTGTTGCATTTTTCAAATGGTTGGTTCATTTATCTTCACTGTCTTGAGTATTACACTAAACTGAATTGGTGGGGGAGGATGTAGATTCACTCCTTCATTGCCATTACTCCCAGGTCCACTCTGACTTGGTGTGGTAGTATTTGTGAGGGTCCTATCTATAGGTCAAATAGATAATGTTTACAATGATCTAATACAATGGCTCTTAAAAAATTGTCGTTGTAACTACGTATGAGGTGTTTACCTGTTTAAAATAATTGTGAACAACATTTTAATAGCTTATAAATTATTAGTGCTCAATAAGAAAATATATATATATATATATATATATTTTGAGCAAATTATTTGTTTCACTGTATTCTGCCGCTGTTATTTGAAACTCCTTTCAACAAAATCCAGTCCTCCCTCTTTTGAAGCCAGTCTGTCCTTTCTTTTGAAAGGCCCCTTAGCTCTCTCAGCTGCTTACCTGATCTTAGGGTTCCCTGTCCTACGTTTTGGAGTTCAGCCCGCCACTTATCAAGCAGATTTGTGCAGTTGTGGCTCCTTTATGCCAGATAGTTGTTGGATCCTATTACATAGCAAATTGGTAAAGTAAGTAAAGTTGTCTCCCTTTAGTCGAAGGTGACCAGAAGGCTCCTTTTCAATAGCTACTACACTGAGGTGTAGGAGAGAGCGCTACTCCTTTCCCTGGATTGCTCCACTTTACCCTTGATATGTACCTTATAATGCTGAGTGTTAAGCAAGGAAGTATCGAGTACCATTTTTAAAGTCTTTGATATGACGTGACCTGGGATTGAACCCAGGTCTCCCGGACCATTGGTGAACACTCTACCCCATAGGCCAAAGAGACGGTTTACTGGAGGGTTTTTTCAGGTTTTCCTTCAAGCATCCATAACACATGTCCAAATGAGGAGATGAAGACTGGATGAAGAAAAAGATTCTTAGATCAATACTCTGCAGCTCCTCTGACAGCGGCATGTTATGTAATGGGCAACATTGCTTACCAATATTTCAGGAAGATATGGATCCATGCACCAAAGCTTCCTCTAAGAGACTGCAACTATATAATGCAATGCTGATGTGCAATTGCAGTGGCTACGCAGTTCCAAATGCAGCTATTAATACGCTTGATGCCTGTCTCTGCAAACATCTGAGAACTATCACTAGACACTAATGGCCAAACACTCTCATCTCTGATATGACTCTATACTAGATGTGCAATATCAAGCATGTGCACTTTTAAGTAAGTGTACAATTACTTGACATTCGGGTTTTGAGGATCAATACGCACCAGCAGATTGTATAACAGGAACATATTTACATTATTGGTCTAGTGGGTAGAGCGTTCGCCAATGGTCCGGGAGAGCTGTGTTCAATCCCAGGTCTCGTCATACCAAAGATTTTAAAAATGGTACTTGATACGAGGATCATTAAATAAGTTTCCAGACTTTTTTATATGGGCACTTTTATTGATAGTACACACATGAAACTCTCGTCCCCTTTGAAGTAGTCTCCTCCGGCTGCAATGCACTTGTTCTACCGTTCCAACAACTTCTGGAATGCTCCATGGGAGTTCTCTTGTGTGAGCGTGTCAATGACGTTCATCACTGCCTCTTTCATCTCCTCAATTGTCTCATAACGACAGCCTCTGAGCTTAGGGAATAACCAAAAGTCACAGGGAGCAACGTCTGGACTATAGGGAGGCTGAGGAACTGTCTTGATGCCTATCTTGGTCAAATAGTCTGTGATAAGGATGGAGTCGTGGACTGGTGCATTGTCCTGGTGGAAACGCCACTGACCCGATTTGAAGAGTGGTGGGTTCTTCTGACGGAATCTCTTCCTGAACTCCTTTAAAACCTCAACATAGTAACCCTAACCCCAACCCTTAGGCCAATCAACTCTGGTGTATTGACTTCGTTACTCCTCCCACACCTCTCATCATCCCTCACAGACTCCCTGCCTTCCTTGAATCTCTTATGCCACTCAAAAACTGATGCTCGATTCATACAAGATGGTCGAAAAGCAGTCTGAAGCAATCCATACGTTTCTGTGGCATTTTTTCCAAGTTTAAAACACAATTTTATTGCATATCATTCTTTCTCACGTCCAAATTGCATTTTTGAAATTCACCAGCTGTGAGAATCAGGTTTTAGTAGGGTGTATTCCAATTGCTGCTGTAGCTGTTCATTTGAACCTGAGATCATAAGAATTGGTGATTCTTCTCATAAGATGTATAACAATAACATAGTGAATTCTCAATAGTCTACGACAATTTTAAATGCCTGTACAAAAAAAGTCTGGAGACTTATTGACGGCACCACGTACCTCCTTGCTTAACACTCAGCAACATAAGGTACATATTAAGGGTAAAGTGGAGCAATCCAGAGAAAGGAGTCGTGCCCTCCCCTACACATCGCTGTAGTAGATATTGAAAAGGGAGCCTTCTGGTTGCCCTTGACTACAGTCACTAACAACAACTATTAGTGTTACATATTGGCCTTTGACTTACCAGTCAGAGATTTTGTAAGCAGGATGTTCACCTGTGTAAAGAAAGTTGACAGTTCTCATATATGCTTTAGTCATCTCTGATTGGCCATTATACTGCTGCAACTGATGGGCAAGTCTATAAATATTTGCTAGTAATTTGTAGACGGCTGATTTGGTTCCCCCCACAAAAAAAACCCCGATCCAACAGAAATAATTTGGAATGCATTCTATAGTAAAATCATAGATTATGTTCAAGATATAAACCTAATTTAAAAGGTTCTTTAAGCATAAAAGGGTTAAGAAATGATGGTTTCTCAGAAGCTACAACTTTGTCTAAAAGATTACAAACAACTTTTTAAGTTTTGGAGAAAAAAAAGGTATTTAAAAAAAATTTTTTTTTTAGGCAATTGAGATAGAAGACGAAGTAAACATAGAAATAACCGAATCAAGCAAAACATTTTATCTGACATGTGTACAAGCACAGGTTTTTTTTTTCTAGTTTTAAAAGTGGTATGGATAAAGATTATGAAGGAATTCTTTACTTGCTGTTGTTGTTGTTGTGTGGGTGGTGATGTTGGTAGTGATTGTGGTTGTCGTTGTGGTGGCGGTAGTGCTGCTACTGCTGCTGCTGTGGCAGTTGTGATTTTTTGTTTTTTTTTTCTTTTGTCTAACGCATCAGTACAGTTATTGACAAAAATCAATTCATTGAGAGATTTTCTGGTGTTCTTTAAATCTTGAGTTAAGACTTTTGGGAATGGAACATTGGAAATCCATTTTCGAAAGTGGAACATATCCTAAATCTCTTAAAACCATTTCTATGTTTTGCTTTTTATTTGGTTGACCAATCATTGGCAATAATCTTGAAGCTTTCATTTCTACGAACAGATTTCTATCTCTCCTTGAGGTATTTTTTTTTTATCCTGTTATTTTCATTTTTGCTATTTTTGGCACAGTGTGTCGACTGATACATGCTTTAACTATCGACCCACGACTAACGAAAGCATGGACAGCTATCGATAGGCTCTCGATCATATGGAAATCAGACCTGACCGATAAAATGAAACGCAGTTTCTTCCAGGCAGCGGTCGTATCGATACTGCTATATGGATGCACTACTTGGATGCTAAGTAAACGGCTGAAGAAGAAACTAAACGGCAATTACACAAGAATGTTGCGAGCAATATTGAACAAGTCCTGGTGGCAACACCCCACAAGGCACCAACTATACGGCCACTTGCCTCCCATCACGAAAACTATACAAGTTAGACGAACTAGACACGCAGGACACCGCTGGAGAAGCAAGGACGAACTCATCAGTGATGTACTCCTATGGACCCCCGCATATGGCCAAGCAAAAGCAGGACGACCAGCTCGAACATACATACAGCAGCTATGTGAGGATACGGGATGTAGCCCGGAAGACCGGTCAAAAGCGATGAATGATAGGGAGAAGTGGCGAGAGAGAGAGAGTCTGGGATATCTGTGCTAGCGGCACAACATGATGATGATGATGATGATGATGATTAATTATTCAGACTATTATCAGCATTTTTGCTCTTTTTAGCACAATGTTTCTGTTGATATATTTTCCAACTTTAATTTCTTGTCTAAAGTTCTGAAATTAAGTATTTTCATTATTCCATCAAGGATCTTTATCTTTATTGTTTTTTGCTTGACACACTCTCTAATAATTTTGTATTATCTAAAGTTTAGAGATTGAATATTTTCATTATTCCAAGATTATGTATGTAATATGGGTAAGTATTGCTAATTAAAATAATAGTAAGCGTCCAGTTAGCGTCCAGTTAGCGTCCAAGTAGTGCATTCAACCGTTTAGTTAGCGTCCAACGCTTTGATTGTACGAAAAAATGGTATATGCACAAACCAGAATCTGTCTTAGAAAATTCTTTAGAGTTTTGAGATCCAAGATGGTCATTCCAACCTTGCCAAGAAAGCAGGTCTAGTTTGAAAGAAACCCCCGCCAAAAGTTATCGAGTCATTGACTTTGCTGCTTCAGCTGGTCAAAGAGGAAAACAAAACAACAGGATAAATACTTAGACCTTGCTAGAGGGCTGAAAAAATTGGTTGGTTGTTTTTCGGGTCATTTAATGCCAAATTAAGACTTTTTGATAAAAGTTTATATGTTTGGTTTGGTTTTGTTTTGTTTTATGGCACATCAACCATTGTAGGTTATTTAATGCCAAATCCATTTTTATACATATAAACAATTCTATATCAAATAATTTGTTTTAGCAATTTGTTTTACACCATCTTTTTTACACATAGTAAATGATCAAACAGTTCTATTTCAAACAATTCATTTTAGCATAAATGCATAGTTTATTTCAATTTGACCCTATCAGGTGCCACTACTCTAGATCAGAGTGGACCTGGGAGCAATGGCAATGAAGGGGTACTCTGTATTCCCCTAAGCTCCAGCATTACTGGAACCTCTCCATCAGATTGTTTAGTGTCATATCCAGGACACTCATTGGGGATATCTCATCCCTCTGCAGAGAAGCAGTCAGTGTATTATGCAGCCCTCCCCACAGCCAACTGGACCAATGAAAAATTATACTGCATTAAGATAATAATGATGTTAATCACAGTTGAGATATTTTGAACAATACGCAAGAACTTGGAAGAGAGATTGGAGAACTGGAGATCCTCGGAAAGAATTGAGACCAACCAGAACACGGAAAATGCTGATATTGGCTTGAATACTTAAAGGAGTCCTGGAAAACTGAGAAGACTGGCTGTTATTTGGATTTCAGTGAAGTTCACCAATTGCTGCTGGAAAAACAACAGTATGGATATTTCAAGCAACAAAATAGGAAAACTGCACACAGGATGACCTGGATATAGCAAAGAAAGAGAAACCTGATGAGAGAAAATGAATCTCTTAAAATAACCGCCGAAAATAATGTTGTAAGGAATGACTATATCAAAGCATAAAGAATGATACGCCACAGAATTGCAATGTGGTGACAGAAATGAAACAGTTAATCATATAATAAGCAAATGTAGCACACAAGTACCAAAAAGAATACAAGAGTAGATATGACTGGGTATGAAAAGTGACTGACAGGGAATTGTGCAAGAGATTAAATTTTGATCATCCTGACAACTGGTATATGGTTAAACAAGATCCTGTTATTGAAAATGAGATGCATAAATCTTCTCTGGGATTTTGAGATACAAAACGGATCCCCCTAATCCTAGCCAGAAGACCAGACCAAATGTTAATCAAAAAGAAATAAAGAATTCGCAGTTTGGCGGATTTTGTCATTCTGGATAAATATAAAGCAAGAAGATGGAGAAATCTAGGATTTTGCCAGAGAAGTAAAAAAAAAAATGAAATATTTGGGTGATGGTGATACCAGTTGTAGTTGGTGCACTTGGAACTGTCCCCAAAGTCTTGAGAAAAAGACAGGAGGAATTGGAAATCAGAGAAATAATCAAAGCTATCCAGACTACAGCATTAAGATCAGCTTGAATACTGAGAACAGTCCTGAAGACCTGTCACTCAGACTTCAGTGAAAAACTGGCAAGGAATAATAATAATAATAATAATAATAATAAAGCGAATGCAGCAAATTAGCACAGAAGAAGTATAAAACGAGACACAATTGGGTGGGCAAGGTGATCCACTGGGAAATGTGCAAGAAATTTAAATTTGACCATACCAACAAATGGTATATGCACAACCTAGCACCTATCCTAGAAAATGACACACATAAACTTCTATGGGACTTTGACATACACACGGATCACCTAATCACGGCCAGAAGACCAGACCTTATAATAATTAACAAAAAAAAAGAGAATTTGCAAAATTGTTGACTTTGCTGTCTCAGCTGACCAGAGAATAGAATAAAACTGAAAGAATGTGAAAAGAAGGATAAGTACCTCGACCTTGCTAGGGAATTGAAAAAAGTATAGAACATGAAGGTGACAATTATACCAATTGTGATTGGTGCTTTTGATACAGTAACTAAAGGATTATTAAAGGGACTGAAGGCCCTGGAAGTTGATGGACGTGTGGAGACCATCTAAACTACAGCATTATTGAGAACAGCCAGAATACTGAGAAGAGTCCTGGGGACTTGAGGAAACTCACTGTCACTCAAACTCCAGTGAAAGACCATCAGCTAAAACTGATGTGAAAAATTCTAATGAGTAAAATTAAAATGACCATACTAGCAAACGGTGTGTGCACAAACAAGAATCTGCCCCCAAAAATGATGTATAAAATTTTTTGGGATTTTGATATACGAACAGATCATGGAATCCCCAGCTTGAAGACCAGAACTAGTGTTACTTAACAAAAACAAAAAAAATATGTTCTTATTATCTAATGGATTTTGCCTTTCCCCGGGGACGACAGAGTAAAAATGAAAGAAAGAAAAAAAGAAAGTAAAAAGATAAACAAATACTTGAATCTTGCTCGAGAGCTGAGAAAGCTGTGGAATATGAAGGTGACAGTGATACCAATGGTAGTCGGTGCACTTGGAATGATCCCAAAAGGCTTGGAAAAGAGACTGGAGGAATTGGATACCAGAAGACCATACTTATTATTAAGATCAGCTTGAATACTGAAAAGAATTCAGGAAGTCTGAGAAGACTCCTGTGAAAGTCCACCTGAAAAACTCTCAAGGATTTGATTTGGTTTGGTTGGATTTTATGGCATATCAACCATTGTAGACTATTTTTATACATATAGATAGTTCTATTTCAAACAATTCAGTTTAACATAAGTACACTGTTTAGTTCTATTTGACCCATAGATAGGACCCTATCAGGTGCTACCAATCTGGGCTAGAATAGAGCAAGGAGTGATGGCAATAAAAAGGTACTCTGCATTCCCCAAAGCTCCAGTATTACTGGAGCCTCACTATCTGATTGTTTAGTGTCATATTCTGGACACTTATTGGGGGTGTATTACGCCTCTGCAGAGATGCAGTCGGTGTATTCTGCAGCCCCAGCCAACTGTGTCAAACTCTCAAGGATTGAAAAATAATAATCATTGTTAGAACCCTTAGAACTGACCCCAAATGTTTTGAAAAGAGATTGGTGGAATTAAAAGTCCGAGGAAAAATCAAGACTATCCAAACCATAGCCTTGTTAAAATCATCTAGAATACTGAGAAGAGTCCTGGAGAGAGATGCAAACAGATCACCTGATCCTGGCCAAAAGACCAGATTTAGTAATAATTAACAACAACAAAAAAAAAAAAACTACTATACAGTGGACTTTGCCATCCTTATGGACCACAGAGTGAAAATCAAAGAAAACATAAAGGCAACAAACACTTAGACCTTGACAGGGAACTAAAAAAGTTATAAAACATGAAAGTGACAGTGATATCAATTATAATTGACATGTTCAGAACGGTCCCCAAAGTCTTTGTTAGGTGAATGGAAAAGTTGAAAATCTGCAGATGAACTAAGACCATCCAAGCTACAGCATTAATAAGATTGGCCAGAATACAAAGAAGAGTCTGGGAGACTTGAGTAGATTTTTGGTCACATGGATTCCAGTGAAAGACTATCAACTAATGCGGGTGTGAAAAATTTGCAAGGAGAATAAATTAATAATAATAATAATAATTATGTTGGTGATTATGTTGTTAGTAATTATTTTTAGACCGTTATTTATAAGTGTTCATCTTTGAAATTGCAGCTATTTCTGCCGCAGCCACTAATAATTACTTATCTGTTGAGCATGGCTGGTAAATAGTCAATTTTCCCATCTCCATCAATATTTCCTTTTTCAGTGTCTTTTAGGAATAGAACTTGATGGCTAATTTTTTTTTTTTTTTTTTTTTTTTTTTTTGTTATCATTGCAGTATTTCATACAATTCCAACAAAGTTAAATTAAGGACTTCTAATCACTGCTGCTTCAATACACTGAAAAGAATAGTTCTTACGAATTTCTGTAATATATATATATATATATATATATATATTTACTAATCTAATATCTACCAGCATTCACGGTACCAGAAAAAAAAACCCGCCAGGAACAAGAGATAAAAATATCTCGAATCACCGCCCGGGGGAAAAAGAAAAAATATTATAGGACAAAAAGAAAGAAAAGGCCAACCCCGTCACACCCCTTAAAAAAATCAAGGGATACGCTGTCAGTTGGTCAAAAGAAAACTAAAACCTTCAGTGAACACTGCAATGCTACAATTACAAAAGTGCTCAACACGAGTGGAGCCAATTATAAAATTAACTTAAATCGCGAGTCGGAAATCTCCTACTAAAGTTTCACCTTATCGGATCATCAGGAAGTCTAACTCCAACTAATGCTAAAGGAGAAAACGACGTCTTATATTCACCAAAAACCCACCTAGCTTAAAATTTACATTACAAAAGAAACAAAAAAAAAATAAATAAATAGATAATAAAAGATTATGATGTAAATTTTAAGCTAGGTGTGGTTTTGGTGAATATAAAAACGGCGTTTTCTCCTTTAGCATTAGTTGGAGTTAGACTTCCTGATGATCCGTTAAGGTGAAACTTTTGTAGGAGATTTCCGACTCGCGATTTAAGTTAATTATATATATATATATATATATATATATATATCATCATGATCATCATCATCTGTCTCGGTGATACTACAGATTCCCGTCATTCTTTCTCCCCATCAGCCATTTTTTTTAGGTCATCTAGCCTGTATCCAGTATCCACACAGAGCTGACGTATATATGTTTTTGCTGGTTGGCCCACTCTGATGTGTCCATGTGCAGTAATCTGCTGGAGAATGTTGCTAACGAGTTTATCTCTGCTTTTCTTGCTGTACCCAGCATGTCTTTTTCATCTTACTTCTCACAAATACACCTGCCCAAACCAAATTCCTGCTGTATAGCCGGTTAACAAGCAGCAAGAAGCATAGGCCTCTATATGAATGCAGATAGAATAGCCCATGTGTTTTAAAAAAGATGCCACCATCTCCATACTAAATGGCAAGCCTCCGAATATATATATATATATATATATATATATGATGTAATGGCATAGGCCTCTATATGAATGTAGATAGAATAGCCCATGTGTTTTAAAAAAGATGCACCATCTCCACACGAAATGGCAAACCTCCGAATATGTATATATATATGGTGTAATGGTTATCGTCGTATGAAAATGTATACGGCGTCACGAGTTCAAATCCTGGACGAGATTGACTGCATTTCACATCGCACTAATACCCTTGGGAAAGGTATGAATCCAGTTATTCTCTCTCCAGCTATGGGTAAATAGTAGGACAGACTGATTTCTTCAGCCTTGGTGAGGCAACTAGTCTAGGAGAAGGAAAACTCTGAATTCAAACCTGTTAAACTCCACTTAAAAATTGACCTTGTGTCATATCCTGCCCGAGCGGAGGGTTGGTAAATATATATATATAATATGTATTTAGACAACAGATTCTCTTGTAAACATATTTTATTGGAAATAACAAGCAAGAATTTGTGTTTTAATTTCTTATTCAGCTTTTATTGTTGGCAAACAAGATATAGCATTTGTTTCAGGATGACAAGCACAATGTCAAGTCATATAAAGAATCGGAAAAAGGAAAATTTACGTAAGAAAAGAACTCTACTTGAAGTCAGAGGAAGAGTTAAAAGTGTTAAAGATGTTTCAGAATGAGGCTGCCACATTCAACATTGATTTTATTTACAGTAGGTTTGTTCATCTTTACACAGAGAGCTTCAGGAATTTGGAATTTTTCGGGTTTTTTCTTTGTGTAATATGAAGGTGTTTTCAGTAGAAATTTTCTGTATTTGGAGAATGGTACTTTGTTCTTTTCTTTGATAAATTTCTCTCCCACTAGTTCTTTCTTCTACCCTTTATATAAATGTATATAACTTGTCATTGTGTTTGTCGTTTCATTGTTCGTCCCTGAAGATGGCTCCAGTAGGGTCTGAAAGTACTTGGAAAAATATAGTGCCTTCTTGAATTCATTTTTTCCAGAAGTCAAATGATTTATTTGAAGACTTAAACAGATAAATGATAAAATTGGCTGATTTAATCAAACATGTATAAAAGAGAAAGTGGTGCCTATATATATATATATATATATATATATATATATATATATATATATATATATTGTTGTTATTGGTAATCACAGTCAAGGGTTCCTTTTTCATTTAGCTACGACACCGAGGTGTAGGGAAGGGTGTTATTCCTTTCCCTGAATTGCTCGACTTTACCCTTGATTCGTACTTTATTACGCTGAGTTAAGCAAGGCGGCATCAAGTACCATTTTTTTTGAGTCTTTGGTATGACTCAACTAGGGATTGAACCCTGATCTTCCAGACCACTGGCAAACACTCTACCCACTAGACTCCATACCTTTTTTAATGTATGCTTTATTAAAGAAGATTAACAAGATGTATCTAGCAAGATATATGAGATATTTGTTTAAAATGATTGTGAAGATACAGTTCAGCAATATATATAATTGAATTTGATTGACTGATTAACTTCAACAGCATGTTCAACTTGTCTTGGGTTATTGTATGCCTAGAGGTTAGGGAATTGTAACATATTGACCCTCGACTGAGCCGTTAATCAAGAGATGCACCTGTGTAAATAAGCGGGAGGCAACGAAACATGTGCATCCGGTCAAAGATATCGGAATATCACCTTGACCAGTGGATGTGACTGAATTCGGTGCAGATGTGTACGCCCACAGGAAGCAGGTGGACGCCAAACAATTATATAACCAGTTGCCACAGACGGCTTGAGTCGGTTCAATTCCAGGCGCAGTTGGAGTCAGTTGGGGACAAGATGCCGAATTGAGAGCCAGCGGCAGACAGAGGGCTTGGGCCCTCAGTGACCCACGGTTGAGCAGCCCAGCCCGAATGCGAAAGAAGTGCTGCTGTGGTTAGAAGAACTTTGGGTCAATATGTAGCAGTCTGTCCCCGTCTCCAACTCACCTTTCACACACAAGAAACATCAACCCTTTCGAGAATAAATTGTGAGAGGTATATTTTTATAAAGAAGTGTGTTCGTTCATTCATGAGTATACAACCGAATCACAGTCACTGTATGTTCATATTTATATCTTTTGTGCTGTTGTTTCTAAAAAATATTTTTTGGCACATAGTCTTATTAAATGTTTTCAAACAGAACAATTTGATTGATAGTTGTGAGCCCAAAAGGCATGACCCCTCTTGTTGATAATAAAACCTGGGAGTAATGACAATGAAGGGGTACTCCACAATCCCCAGATTTCAGGAACTGGAGCCTCACCATCAGAGGCAGTTTTGTGTTATACAGAGGAAACTCTTTCTTTTTTAGCAGGGTTAGCCCTCTGCAGGGGATACAGTTGGTATATTCTCTCTCTCTCTCTCTCTCTATATATATATATATATGATTTGAGATCATAATTGTTAAATTGACTTTGATATAAAGAAACCCAACAATGGTTGACATGCAATAAAGCCAATCAACCAAACAAGCAACTAAAGTTTGTGTTGATTGGAGTATATTCATTGGTCTATGGGGTAGAGTGTTCGCCAATGGTTCAGGAGACCTGGGTTCAATCCCAGGTCACGTCATACCAAAGACTTTAAAAATGGTACTTGATACCTCCTTGCTTAACACTCAGCAATATAAGGTATGTATCAGGGGTAAAGTGGAGCAATCTAGGGAAAGGAGTAGCGCCCTCCCCTACACCTCAATGTAGTAGCTATTGAAAAGGGAGCCTTCTGGTCGCCCTCGACTACAGTCGCCAACCTTTACTTTATATTTGATGCAGCCTAAAAGCTTACTAATTTGAAGTTGGGGAAAAAAACCTACTTGACTTTTTTGTCTTAACACCTTTTCTCTTTTTTGCTTTCAAGTCTATTATATATATATATATATATATATATATATATATATATATATGTCTTTAACAAAACTTGCTTGAATATATATATATATATATATATATATATATATATATATATATATTTATCTTTAACAAAACTTGCTTGAATATATATATATGTATATATATATATATATATATATATATATATTGTGATGTCTACCATTTTCAGCTGAACTGTAGGCGGCTAATGTGTTCAGCTTTTTGTCTCGATAAAAACCTTCAGTGTAAAAGACCCGTCGTTGTTGTTATTGATATCTGAGCTTTTCTTTTTTCGATGCCAATTCATTGCGTAAGCAAATACTTCACATCAGCATTGACGTTTTTGGAAGAATCATTTAAATCAAAGAAAAGTGTTTAGTGAGGAAGTGCATATTTGGGTTACTTAGGTAAATAGTCTTTTAAAATAGATTATTCAATGCCTTTTAGAATTCATACCAAAGTATATATATATATATATATATATGTGTGTGTGTGTGTGTGTGCGTGTGTGTGTTTGTGTGTATGTGTACCCATATGTATGTGTGCATGAGTGTGTATTATGTGTGTACATACATATATACATGTATGTGTACATGTGTATAGATATGTTTTGTGTTATTTATTTGGGTTACTTAGGTAAATAGTCTTATAAAATAGATTATTCGATGCCTTTTAGAATTCATGCCAAGGTATATATATATATATATATATATATATATATATATATATGTGTGTGTGTGTGTGTGTGTGTGTGTGCATATGTATGTGTATATATATATATACATGTATATGTGTATGTGGGTGCATATATATTGTCTATGTGTAAACATGTTTGCATGTGTAGATATATATGTGTATATAAGTACACATATACATGTGTATGTGTATATAGATATATCTGTGTGTGTATATATACATATATGTGTATTTGTACATTTATTTTTTGGTTATATATTTGGGCAACTTAGATGAACTGTCTCCTAGATTAAATCATTTGATGTCTTTTATAATTCATGATATTGGATATATACATATGTGTGTGTGTGTGTGTGTGTGTGTGCGCTCGCTCGCGCGTGTGTGCGTATGTGTGTGTATTGTGTGTGTACTTATATGTGCACGGACTTATTTATAAGTGTGGACATACATATATATGTCAGAGTGTATACACATATGCGTGTGTATATATATGTGTATATGGGTTACTTAGGTGAATAGTCTTATAAAATAGATTATTTGATGCCTTTTAAAATTCATGCCATATATATATATATATATATATATATATATATATATGTGTGTGTGTGTGTGTGTGTGTGTATGTGTATACATATGTTTTGTGTTATTTATTCGGGTTACTTAGGTGAATAGTCTTATAAAATAGATTATTTGATGCCTTTTAAAATTCATGCCAAGGTATATATATATATATATATATGTGTGTGTGTGCGTGTGTGTGTGTGTGTGTATGTATGTTTACCTATATGTGTGCGTATTTATTTATATGTGTGAATGTACATATATATGTCTGTGAGTATACACATATGTGTATGTATATATGTGTGTATATGTATATGTATGTGTATACATATGTATGTCAGTGTGTATGAATGTGTGTACATATGTATGCTACTGCATATATATATATATATATATATATATATATATATACATGTGTGTAAATTTATGTTTGTTAGATTTTGTTTTCGTTTAATGGCATATCCATCTTGGTGGGTTATTTGTCCTTTCATATATATATATATATATATATATATATATATATATATAAGTTGGTCATCTGTAGTTGGGGATGACCCGAAGGCTCCCTTTCCAATAGCTACTACACGAAGGTGTAGGAGAGGGTGCTACTTTTTTCCCTGGATTACTCCACTTACCCTTGATCTATTCTTTATAATGCTGAGAGTTAAGCAAGGAGCTATCAAGTAGCATTTTTTGGATCTTTGGTATGACTCTACCTGGGATAGAACCCCGGTCTCACTGGCTATTGGAGAACACTGTAACCATTATGCAAATGAGCCGGTATCACTTAATGGATCTTCAGGATAATTCCGACCTAAGAGAGTTGGCCCAAATGACATTTTATTATTAAAGTGGCCACTAGAAAGAATTTGAAATAAACATATAAAAGAAAAACCCAAACCAATCCACATTTTATTTGCCAAGGCGTTTTTTTTTCATGCCTGTAAGTATTTAATATTTCAGACTGAGTAAATTCACTTGGGTTATTTTAAGAAGCTATACCTACCTTCTCCTCCATACATACGAGGCAATATCTATTACAAGCCTTATATTTCTTTTTTTTTTTTTTTTTTTCATTTCTCATTTTAAATTGGATCTATTCCTTATTTCCTTTTGATTTCCCACACAAATTTAGATAAACTAGGCTGTATATTTTTTGTGTGAAATTACTTCTATGGTTATATCTTTGTTTAAAGTTCCTTATGTAGAGCCCCAGTACACTCTTTTACAATCACGAGCTCCATCGATAAGTTTCCAGACTTTTTTTCGTATGGGCACTTTTATTGATAGTACACACATGAAACTCTAGTCCCCTTCGAAGTAATCTCCACTTATATATATATACATATATATATATATATATATATATATATAAGGATCATTGAATAAGTTTCCAGATTTTTTTTTGTCTGGGCACTTTTATTGATTGTACACACATGAAACTCTAGTCCCCTTCGAAGTAGTCTCATCCGGTTGCAATACACTTGTTGTACCGTTCCAACAACTTCTGGATGACTCCGTGGAAGTCCTCTTGTATGAGCGTATCAATGACCATCGTCACAGACTCTTTCATCTCCTCAATTCTCTCATAACGACAGCCTCTGAGCTTACGGAATAACCAAAAGTCACAGGGAGCAACGTCTGGACTATAGAGAGGGTGGGGGACTGTCTTGATGCCCATCTTGGTCAAATAGTCTGTGACAAGGATGGAGTTGTGGACTGGTGCATTGTCCTGGTGGAAACGCCACTGACCCGATTTCAAGAGTGCTGACCTCTTCCCTAGGAATCTCTTCCTGAACTCCCTTAAAACCTCAACATAGTAACCCTAACCCTATCTCTAACCCTTAGGCCAATCAACTCTGGTTTATTGACTTCCTTACTCCTCCCACACTTCTCACCATCCCTCACAGGCTCCCTGCTTTCCTTGAATCTCTTATGCCACTTAAAAACTGATGCTCGATTCATACAAGATGGTCCAAAAGCAGTCTGAAGCAATCCATACGTTTCTGTGGCATTTTTTCCAAGTTTAAAACACAATTTTATTGCATATCGTACTTCTAAAGTGTCAGATTGCATTTTTGAAATTCACCATCTGTGACAATCAGGCTTTAGTAGGGTGTATTCCAATTGCTGCTGTAGCTGTTCATTTGTAGCTAAAATCATAAAAATTGGTCAGTCATCTCATCAGATTTACAGCAATAACTTAGTGAATTTTCAAGAGTCTACAACAATTTTAAATGCCCGTACTAAAAAAAGGCTGGAAACTTATCGTATGCACCTTGTATTATAATTATTACTTTACGAAATTTGAGACTTCTTCACATCAGTGTTAGCGGATGGTTTTCCACTGGAGTCTGAGTGCCAGCATGTCTCTTCTAGTCTCCAGGACTCTTCTCTGTATTCTGGCTGATCTCAATATTGCTGTAGTTTGGATGGTCTCCCTTTCTTTACTGATTGCTGTGTCCAGAACTTTTTTTTTACCTGAGAATCTGTATGTTTCCACTCCATGGATTGTCTTTTTGACTCAGTCTTGTAATGGCAAATTAATGTTAAGCCAATTTGTAAACCCTTTTTTATTTTTACTAAAATATGCTTCTCTATACACATCACATGTTCTTCTGTAAATTTCACATGGTTTGCATTTCTCAGCCACCAAAAATTTAATAAGAGACCTCTGTTCAAACCTGGAGTGCTCTGTTTGATTTGTAGCCGTTTTGAATTTCCTCAAAACAAATATTTTTGTGAGATCAAAATAATTTTTGCTCTTAGCCAATTTCAAACCGTGCCGAGTTGACACTTTTGGAAAAATTTAAAAAAAAAAAGTCTATTGCACTTTAAAAAACAATTGACCTTGTTTATTAAATAAGCCTCATATATATATATATATATATATATATACTTATTGTTCTTATTTTAAATAATGTTTTTAATTATTTTAGAAGAGTTGTTTAGATTTTTTCCATTGATGTGTGCAGTTATTATTAATTCTTAGGTAATATAATGTATCTATGTAAAAACCATTGTTACTGGAAAATTTTTTATTGGAAGTTTGTAAATTTTAAAAGTTTTTATTTCATTTTTCGGTTGATGAAACACTGCCTCCTTGGAAGATGAACTTGTCTACAAGTTTCAGAGAACTACCGCCTAGTGTGGAAATGTCGCCTGTTTGATTAAAGCACATGTATTCCGTTTTGTGTGCATTAACATGGAAGCCAAGGTCTGCAGTGGCTCGTTCCTGACAAAGCAGTAGTATTTCGGTTTAGGCAAAAAAAAAAAAAAAAACAAAGACATCGACATGCGGCTAACAAAGACATGCACAGCTAGCAATAGGCTATCATTCATATGGAATTCAGACCTAACTGATAAAATGAAGCGCAGTTTCTTCCAAGCAGTGATTGTGATGATACTGCTATATGGATGCACTACATGGATGCTAACTAAACGGATGGAAAAAAAGCTTGACGGCAATTACACAAGAATGCTGTGAGCAATTTTGAACAAGTCCTGGAGGCAACACTCCACAAAGCACCAACTGTACGGCCACCTACCTCCCATCACGAAAACTATCAAAGTTAGACAAACCAGACATGCAGGACACCGCTGAAGAAGCAGGGATGAGAGCTCATAAGTGATGTTCTCTGATGGACCCCAAGCAAAAGCAGGACGACCAGCTCGAACCTACATACAACAGCTCTGTGAGGATACAGGATGTAGCCCTGAGGACCAACCAGAAGCAATGAACTATAGGGAGGAGTAGCGAGAGAGGGTCAGGGATATTCATGTTGGCGGCACATGATGCTGATGATGTTTTTAGTGCATGATATAAAATATTTGGGATACTGAAGTAATGCAAAGAGACTTTCTATTATCAAGTTCATCATTAAAAAATTTGGGGCTAAAAATTCTAAAAGTTCTAATGTAAAAAAAACCTATGATTTTTTTTCATTTTTTATTTTAGTAAAAAATGGATACGGTCATTTTTATTCGTGGATTTACGATAAACATTAAATTCTAATTTGTTGTTATTATTTTTTGATAATATCTTAAAAAGGTCAGGGGTTGTTTGTTTCTTGTTTGATGTAAAATTTATTGTAGGTTCAATTTTTTTTTAATTCATCCGAGATTTTTGTTCAGTAACTTTCTCTAAGTTTAACACACAGTCAGAAATATGTGGTATTCAGTGAAAATTAAACTCATTATCTATAGCCTGCTAGAATGATTGTATATATATATATATATATATATATATTAAAATAAAAATAAAAAATTCAATTCTTTAGTATCATTAAAAATTTATTTCAGCTCAATGATAACCTTCTTCAGATGATGAATGAAAACTGTTTAGTATTTTGTTCACCATCAGAAGAGGGTCATCATTGACCTGAAATAAATTTATAATGACACCAAAGAATTGAATTTTTTCTTTTTATTTTTGTATGAAAAATATGTTTGAGTTTTTGGAATCCTAAATCAATTATACAGTTGATAGCCATTGATAATTGAGCTCTCTAACTTGATACTACCATTACCTCGTGGATTTTTCCTCGGATTACATATACATAAATAGATATATATATAAATATATATATATATATATCATCATCATCATATCGTGCTGGCAGCACGGATATCCCTGACCCTCTCTCGCCACTCCTCCCTATCGTTCATCGCCCTAGGTAGGTCTTCAGGACAACAACCTGTATCCTCACATAGCTGCTGAATGTACGTTCGTGCTGGTCGTCCTGCTTTTGCGCGGCCATGTGTGGGGATCCATAAGAGTACATCTCTTATGAGTTCATCTCTGCTTCTCCAGCAGTGTCCTGCATGTCTGGTTCGCCTAACTTGAATAGTTTTCGTGATAGGGGGCAGGTGGCCGTACAGTTGGTGTCTTGTGGGGTGTTGCTGCCAGGACTTGTTCAGGATTGCACGCAGCATTCTTGTGTAATTGCCATCTAGTTTCTTCTCCAGCCGTTTTGTTAGCGTCCATGTAGTGCATCCATATAGCAGTATCGATGTGACCGCTGCCTGGAAGAAACTGCGTTTCATTTTATCGGTTAGGTCTGATTTCCATATAGTCGATAGCCTATTGATAGCTGTCCATGCTTTCGTTAACCTCGTTTCGATGTCCTTTTCGGTTGATTCGACGCTGCTTCCTAGGTACGTGAATTTGTCTACTAGTTTAAGAGGGGTTCCTTGCTATAACCAAACGGGGGACATCTCCACTCTAAAAGGAACCCCTCTTAAACTATATATATATATATATATATATATATATATATATTTATTTATGTATATATAATCCGTGGAAAAATCCAAGGTGTAGTGGTAGTATCAATATATATATATATATATATATATATATATATATATACAGAAAAAGAGAGACTGATACACTCTTATACACATGCATACGCTCAAATATGAGAATACTGGCCTAATGGCATTGGGGATAGAGTGTTCGCCAATGGTCCAGGAGACCAGGATTCAATCCCAGGTCAAGTCATACCAAAGACTCAAAAAAATGATACTTGATGTCTTCTTGCTTAACACTCAGCATTATAAGGTATACACCAAGGGTAAGTGGAGCAATCCAGGGAAAGAAGTAGCACCCTTCCCTACACCTCGGTGTTGTAGCTGTTAGAAAGGGAGCCTTCAGGGCACTCTTGACAATGGTTAGCCAACTGACTTAGATAATAATTGATAATGTTCCCTTTCAAACTAATCCCAGTGCGAATGGTATGAACCCCCTTATTTTTTCAACTATTAGTTAAATAGTACCGCGATTGTTCTTCTACAAGGATCACTTAGGCATTAAATAACTCACAAGGGTTGATATGCCATTAAATAAAGAAACTAAAGGAGATGTCCTCGTGGTGTAATGGTTAAAGCAATGGACTGCGGAATCTTAGTAAGCAAGTTCATACTCCAGTTGTGTTATAACATTCACTTTCAGGAAAGTATCCTTGGGAAAGGTATGAACCCCCTTATCCTTCCAGCTATGGGTTAAATAGTCCCACTACTGTTCTTCTAGGAGAATGGCTTTGGCATTAAATAACCTTACAAAGTTTGATATGCCATTAAACAAAGAAACATTTTTTAGATACAAAGATCAAACAGTTCTATTTCTATCAATTCAATTTAGCATAAATCAACAAAGTTAAATGGTTCCAAGTATTACTATAACACTAACAATTCAATTAAACATCAGATATTTATGTCCTTGTAGTGTAACAGTTAAAGTGATGGACTGCAAAATCCTAATAAGCGAGTTCGAACTCCAGTCATGCTATTACGTTCACTTTCGGACAAATACCCTTGAGAAAAGTATGAACCCCCTTATCGTCCCAGCTATGGGTTAAATGGTACCACTACTGTTCTTCTAGGAGAATCGCTTTGGCATTAAATAACCTACAAAGGTTGATATGCCATTAAACAAAGAAATCAAACCAAACCAAACCAAATCAAAAAAAGTAAACCTAACCAAACCTGATAATGTTTCTAAAAAATACAAATAAATAAAATTTACATGTGTGCCATTTCTATGATTCTGTCATATATGCACAGAATATCGACACAGACACCAAAACTACAACACTTTGTTATTATATTCTTGTTTTTCCCGACAAAGAACACTTTTGTATTTTAGCAATCTCATTGGCCAATCCTGATCACACCACTAACAGCTGTCTTTTCTTTCTCCTCTCTCCTCACTCTCTCTTTCTCTCTCTCTCTCTCTCTCTCTCTCTCTCTCTCTCTCTCTCTCTGAATTAACAATCAGAGATAAAAAAAAAAAAAAATTAATGTCTATTGATCTGTCCCACAAAGAGAAGGCAGTAACATTAAGAATAGAATGGTAAAAAGCATTTGCAATGGAAGAAACATTAGCCAGACTCTTTTCTCTCCATGGCTAAACATATCATTGCATGCTTCATTTGGAAATATGCAAAAGAAAAAGAAAAAAAAAATTTGTGACTCTCACAAAGAATTCCCAGGTTTGGATCTCTGAGCAGGAACCATCTTTGCAGTTCTGCAAGGATTCCACAAAAAGCATTTTTTTTTAAATTCTGGAGCAAAATCTTTTGGTTCTTTAGAGAATCAATAACAAAATCAAGATGCTAGCATCAAAGAGAACAGCTGGACAGGACTGACTAACAGGCCTGCTATTAGGGATGCTCTGAAAATAATGCCTCTTATTTATTTCCATAAAAACTACATCAGATATATCCTCATAAGAGAAGAACAGTAGTGGTAGTATTTAACAACTTTTATCATATTTACCAACCCCTCCGCTTGGGCAAGATATGACACAAGGTCAATTTTTAAGCGGAGTTTAACAGGTTTGAATTCAGAGTTTTCCTTCTAGATGAGTTGCTTCAGCAAGGCTGAAAAACCTAGTCTGCCCTACTATTTACCCATAGCTGAAGGGAGAATAATTAGATTCATACCTTTCCCAAGGGTATTATTTACCAACCCCTCCGCTCGGGCAGGATATGACACAAGGTCAATTTTTAAGCGGAGTTTAACAGGTTTGAATTCAGAGTTTTCCTTCTAGACTAGTTGCTTCAGCAAGGCTAAAGAACCTAGTCTGCCCTACTATTTACTCATAGCTGGAGGGAGAATAATTAGATTCATACCATTCCCAAGTGCTACGCGAAATGTATTAATTAGATTCATACCTTTTCAAGTGCTATGCGAAATGTAATCAGTCTCATCCAGGATTTGAACTCGTGTCGCCGTGTCCATTTCCTATGACGATAACCATTACACCACGGGCACCTACATTATTATTAATTACTTGGAACCACATGACTGTGCGCAAACAAATTACTATTATCAAATAGAAATTATTATTCATCTTTCTTTTCCTACTGATCTCATGTAGTATAGCCATTATCATTATCAATCACAACAGTACGATACAAATGCAGATACAAAACACAGGTGGACTCTGTTGTTCAGGTACGAACGGTTTATTAATTTCTTGACTTCAGTTCATTCACACGAGGAGAGAGGCACAATTCTTAAAAGTCTTTCGTAATCATACGATGCTAACCCCATACTATTTGACCCCAATGTTCAGCACATCTTGTGGTGTTTAAGATCTCTGTCGGTAGAAATCTGAAAAACCCAACTACATCTTCAACAGTCAAAATACGACTCTCAACTTCAACTCAATGGCAGAGAACTCAATTTTCTGCTTACATGGTCCAATGTCAACCTTCAACTGATGCGATTTTTAAAATCCTCAAATTCTCAGCCCATCTCTTCTGGGCATGACGTCATCCACACTCCAGCCTCATTTCCTGTTTGAGGTTTATTATGACAATGGTGATTGTCATATTCTTTGTGCACGAGCGTAAAACTGTACCCAATTGCTATGCACCTGAACTCTTAACCCGAATAGTTCAAAGCCCAACCAAACTGAATGATAAAATATAATTAACGAAAAATGATTAGAAAAATCATTCCTTAATTATATAACACTCAGACTCTTTGAAAAGTGGGGGGATGAATGCAACGTCTCTTGCTGATCTGTTTCTTTCTATGCTACTATTAATGTTTTTACTTACTAATCATTAATAATATATTTATGGAGAAATGGTAGATTTGGTAAATCCGACAAGATGCAAAAAAATAAGGGGAAAAATGGTTAAACCAAAACACAAAAAACAGATTCAATCTGTTGTCTGTCATTCAATTTATTCACTTTACATCTTATTTTCACACACACACACACGCACACATACACACACACACACACACACACACACACACACATATATATATATATATATATATATATATATATATATATGTATAAATATTTTAGAATAGTTTTAAGTAGAGCATATATCAGAAGTTCTAAAAGAAGACATTTTTACGGTTACATCTCATCAGAGAACTCTGTGACAAAAGCAAGATTTTTTTTTTTCCGTCATCAACTACTATCTGATCTTGTTATTCAACTGTATTGCTTACTTTTGTTATTGAGTTCTTTGACGAGACATAACCAGAAAAAAAGTCCTCTTTTAGTTCTTATGATGTATGATCTACTTAAAGCTATCCTAAAATTTTGTACATACTGCAGAAGACAAATGCCATATATATGTTTAAATGTCCTTTAGGAAACTGTGTCTCTAAAGAAAATATTACATATGTTAGTCTTACCACCACAACTCTTTCAAGATGTCTTACTATGTACCTTAATAGATAGATAGATAGATAGATGTGTGTGTGTGTTGATTCTACTATATGGATGCACCACATGGAAGCTAACTAAGCATATAGAGAAAAAGCTAGAGGGGAATTGCACAAGAATGCTATGAGCTATATTGAACAAATCCTGGAAGCAACATCCCACAAAGCAGTAGCTGTACAGCCACTTACCTCCCATCTCTAAAACCATCCAAATAAGATGGACAAGACATGCGGGACACTGCTGGAGAAGTAAGAACAAACTCATAAGTGATGTGCTCCTATGGACCCCTTCACATGGATATGTGCAAGTGTTGGATGACCAACAAGAACCTATCAACAACAGCTTTTTCCAGATACAGAATGTAGTCCAGAAGACTAGAAGTGATGGAAGATAGAGACGAATGATGAGAGAGAGAGAGAGAGAGTCGGGGAAATCCATTCTAGCAGCATGACATGATTATGATGATGATAATACATATGTATATATATCTATTAATTTATATTAAGAATGTAGTTCATTATAAGATTGTATTCCAAAGGATTGTGGGTAAAATTGTGAGATATTCAAAAGGACTGCTACAAAAATTTTGAGGTATTTAAAAAATTTTCAGAAAAATTGAGATATCCAAAAAAATTACTAGAAAAATTGTGAGATATTCAAAAAGATTGCTGGAAAAATTCTTTGGTATCAAAAAAAGATTGCTAGAAAAATTGTGAGATATTCAAAAGTACTGCTAGAAAAATTGTGAGATAATTAAAAAATTTTCAGAAAAATTGAGACATTCAAAAAAATTACTAGAAGAATTGTGAGATATTCAAAAAGATTGCTAGAAAAATTCTTTGGTATCAAAAAAAGATTGCTAAAAAAATTGTGAGATATTCAAAAAGACTACAAGAAAAATTGTGAGATATTCAAGGATTTACTACAACCATTCAAAGACAATTAAAGAATATGTTAAATCTATTTCAAGACATTAAACAAATCATGCTAGAATCATTGAAAGGCATTCAAACAATCTTCATGAATTGTTTTAAGACTTTTGAAGAGTCTGCGAGGAATTTGAAGAGTCTGCGAGGAATATTTCGAGACACTCTTATCTCAATTCAACAAATTGTTTCACGATTTACACGATTTATCTCTTTTGTTAAAGCATTTCTCTTTAAGATGTTCACTCCCTCTTGAACACTTGCCATCTCTCCACTCCCACAGACTGCAAATCCAATTATTGGTGTGCATTTCTTCTAGGCTGCATTTATTGCAGAAAGTCTGAAACTGCTTCCTGCAAGAAGCAGAATATTGGTTGCATCTATTTTTAAGTTGTTCCATTGTTCTTTGGAAATGGTTACTTGTTTCCCGGTGATAGACTTGTTTTTCATGGACTAAAATGGTTCTTGTTTATGTATTCATATATATGTTTTTTTTTTCTTTCTGTCTATCAAAGATAGATGAAAAATAAAATAAAATAAATAAATAAATAAAATTAAAAAAAAATTAAAACAAAATAAAAGACCAAAGTAGAAAAAAAGAAAATTTAAAACAAATAGAATAAAATAAACAAGATAAAAACCAAAAAAAAGAAAAAAACAAAATAAAAACAAAATGAAAATAAAATAAAATAAAACAAAACAAAGTAGAATACAATAAACAAAAGAAAAAAAAAAAAAACCCTAAAAAATAAACAAAACAAAAACAAAATAAAAAAGCAAAATAAAACAAAGTAAAAACACAATAAAAACAAACTAAAAGCAAAATAAAAAAATAAGATAAAACAGAAAATAAAAAAACAAAACAAAAAATACCCAAAAAGCAGATTATGAATCAAAAAAAGAGATAATTAAAAACAATACCTCCCCACAAAAAAAAAACATTCTAGAATCTGTAGAGGGAGTCAAAAGTTTTGCAATATTAGGGTACATACTAATTTGTGGTACATATTTCATGACCAAAGTAGTTCAAGCTGTGGTAGGTACTTGCTGTGCTTAGTAGTATCATGCTAGTTGGTGTGCTGACATGTTGTGCATTATTTAACACCATGTTTGTTTTAAAAACCGCTCAGATGAATGTGCGATATCGTCTTATTTATGAACTTATGCTTTTCTAGTTTTAACGAAACCATAATGCTATGGAAGCAATTAAAAACTTTTGTTGTGCAAAAGATGGTTCAAAAAATTTTGATTAGTTTGTAAAGACCTCGACAAGGTCAGGTTGGCCTAAAACTGGATTCCAATGTTATGCTATAAGCCACAGAAGTAAATCCAGTGAGTAGAACAAGGAGAGTATCAGGCGAGCTTGGCATCTCCCAGTCCTGTGAGGTTGGTCACCTTATCGTTCTTGGCAAAAGCATTCAGAGGTGTTGAATTGTGCCTCACATACTTCAAAAATATTGCAAAACTTTTGACTTATCGAGTGTGAGAAAGTGACTCATGACTTTTTGTACAGATTCAAAAAGATTGCTAGAAAAATTGTGAGAGAGTCGTAAAGATTGCATCAAAAGTTTTCAAGTATTTGAAAAAACTGCTGGAAAAATTGTGAAATATTTGAAAAGATTGCTTGAAAAGTTGTGAGGTATTGTTTGTTTATTAATGTCATATCAACATCTTTGGGTTATTGAATGCCAAATCCATCCTTCTAGAAGAATATTAGTGGTACTATCTAACCCATAGCTGGGAGGATTAGGGTATTTGCCCAAAAGTGAACATAATAGTGCAACTGGAATTCGAACATGCATACTACGATCCTGCAATTCAGTGCTTTAACCATCACACCATTGGGACAACCCCTATTTAAAATATTTGCAAGAAAAATGGTGAAATTTTTGGAAAGATTGCTAAAAAAGTTGTGAGGTATTCAAAAAGATTGCTAGCAAAATTGTGAGATATTAAAAACGATTCACTCTAATATTTAGGCGCATGCCCATATACACACATACACATCTCGAAAGCAGTTAAATCTGTCTAAACAAAAATATTGTAACCAACACCTCCAGAACAATGAAAAATATATTCAACAATAAATAAAAAAATTCAGATTTCACATCTGAAATCTAAATTTAAAAATTGCCAATAAACAATGCCAGAAAAAATATATTGGTAAGACTTTCAGAAACTCAATGGAAAAAGAACAATAAATATCATCATCATCATCATGTCTCACCATCAGCATGGATATCCCTGACTCTCTCTCACCACCCCTCTCTACCGTCCATCACTTCCAGCAGGTCCTCAGGGCTACATCCCGTATCTACACAGAGCTGCTGTATGTAGGTTTGAGCTGATTGCTCTGCCTTTGCTCGGCCTTGTGAAGGGCTCCACAGGAGTAAATCACTTATGAGCTCGTCCCTACTTCTCCAGCAGTGTCCCGCATGTCTGGTTCTTCTAATTCTGATAGTTTTCATGATGAGTGGTAAGTGGCCGTATAGCAGCTGCTTTGTGGGGTGTTGCCTCCAGGACTTGTTCAATATTGCTTGCAGTATTCTTGCGTAGTTGCCGTCAGGCTTTTTCTCCATCCATTTAGTTAGCGCCCAAGTAGTGCATCCATATAGTAGTATCGACATGACTGCTGCTTGGAAGATAAATTGTATGGTTAATGCCATGATACATCTCTAGAAAAATTTTGACCATAGCTTTTATGAGAAAAAATTATCTTTAATGTAAAAAGTATTTATCAATTTGACATATTAAACAGCATTTCAGAGAATAAACTTTGTAAACTCCCAAATGGTTTGTTAATGTCTTGGGTCAGTATCCATTGTTCAGCATTCACAGTCACAAGATGGATGCATCCCTTTAGACAAAACTTCAAATCTAAAATGGCTGACATCAGTTAAGTATTTCATAGTAATTAGATTATTTTTCCCAGAATGCAACATCAAATTGTTATATATTTCTGGGTTTATGCCAAGAGGGGAATCTAACAACAAGAACACAATTCGTTATATGCTTAGAAAGTGCTAAAATGCACAAGTCTTTGTACCATCAACTCTTACATATATTTGTATACATATCTATATAGACCATTTTGAGAAGGCTTCATCTTCATGATAAAGAGGAAACAAACAAAAAATACAACTAGATTGATCGATTGATTTTAATGGCATGTTAATATGTTATTTTGTTGCATATTGACCTCCGACCCAGCCAAACTGTCAAAAGAAAAAATGCACCTGTGTAAATAACAGGTGTATCCGGTCGAAGATATCAGGAGACCAGGGGCGACCTTGACTGTCGAGGGGTTGAATTGAGTGCGAAATTGTGACGCTCGCAGGAAGTAGGTGGGCGACAAATTATTATATAACCCTGGCGACAGGAAGTTCTGATCAGTTGGAGAGAAGATGCTGGAATGAGAACCATGTCCCAGCAGAGGCGGGGCCCCCAGACCCCCGGTTGAGCAGCCCAGGAGAATGGGAAAGAAATACTTTTATAGCCAGAAGAATGGGGGTCAATATGTTGCAGTTCTGTTCAGTCTCCAACTCACAGATAATACCGTTTGTAACCCTTTTGAACCCTTTCAAATAAAGTGAGAGGTATATTTTTCTAAAGAACTGTGTCCGCTCGTCTTTATTGTGTTGAATATGATTCTGCATGTGAGTATACAACAATTTTATATCCAGAGATTCTTGATTATTTTTTTGTGTTGTTCTTTCTAAGAGGTTTTTTTTTTTGCACACAGTCCTATTGAATACTAATATTTTTTAACAGATCTATTTGACCACTTGATAGGTCAGAGTAAACCTGGGAGTAATGGTCATGAAGGGGTACCCTACATTCTCCTGAATAAGAGTTTAACCATTCAGTCCAGTTTAGTGTCATATACAGGACATTCTTTTTTTACTTTGGGTGGGGGTCTTAATCCTCTGCTGGGATGCAGTCGGCATATTCTCAGCCTCACCAAGAGAACATTGCTTTAAAAAGAAGATCTTTTGTCATTTATTTCTTCTTTATTTTTGTTCATTTACTGAAGCCATTGCCCAGTTGGCAATGGGGCAATAGAATACACTGACTGCACCCCTGCAGAAGGGTAAGACCCTGCCCCACAATGAATGTCCAGTTTATGACACTAAACAATTTGATGGTGAGGCTCCAGTTATACTAGAGTTTTGGGGGATCTAGTCCGAGAGTAGTAGCACCTGATAGGATCCTATCTATGGGTCAAATAGAACTAAACTGAATACTTATGCTAAACTGAATTGTTTGAAATGGAACTGTTTTTGTATGCTAAACGGAATTGTTTGAAATAAAATTGTTTTGAAATTTAACTGAGTGTAACCAAAAACTATACTTATACCAAACTGAATTGTTGGCCTAGTGGGTAGAGTGTTTGCCAATGGTCTGGGAGACCTGGGTTCAATCCCATGTTGCGTCATACCAAAGACTCAAAAAATGGTACTTGATACCTCCTAGTTTAACACTCAGCGATATAAGGTATGTATCAAGGGTAAAGTGGAGCAATCCAGGGAAAGGAGTAGCGCCCTCCCCTACACCTTGGTGTTGTAGTTATTGAAAAAGGAGCCTTCTGGTCGCCCTTGACTATGGTCACCAACTTTACTTTTATATGTATAAAAATGGACTTGGCATTAAATAACCTACAAAGGTTGATATGCCATAAAACCAAACCAAACCAAACTGAGGCCATGGAAATATATGCAAATTTTATTCACCCCTAGGGATGTTTATGGATCACTTTAAGAAGTTTTGGTCTAAAGGATCCAACTTCCGTATTATTCACTCTTAAATGGAGGAGAAAAGGATTAATTAGGGTCACCATCTGATTCTTAATTCAAAATTGTTATTCTCTTAGATTGGTTACCAACCAAAGCTAGAAAGCTCAATTTGCCCTACTATTTATATATAGCTGAAGAAAGAAGAGATAAATTCATGCCTTTCTGAAGAACATTAGTGCAAGTGAATGCAAAGCGACCCTGCTGGAATTTGAACCGTGTTATTTGATTTCATTCTTTGTGCTGTTACCTGTTAGGCCATTTTTATTTCCACCTTTTGATGTATTCTAGTAAAAACAAACAAGGCATAATGATTGACAATTGTAGATTTTTTTGTTTTGTTTCGCATAAGGCAGATAAAGAGAGATTACCTGAGAGTATAGTTTGTTGTTTATTTATTATTGTTGTTAATCTATCTCTCCATAAGATACGTGTTGTTTCTTCTGAAGAAATTGTGGCATGTTAGATCCTCGATAGAACAGGCAGTAATGAGTGGTGATGATAGGTTTGGATTTGTTCAAACAAAGGTGGAGAGGAAACTGTGTTGCGATAAAAAAAACCTCCAATCAAGTGATCCACTTACCATAGAGGAGGAAAATATCTCTGGAGAATTCCTTTTGTATAAAGTGGCAGGTAAATAGAATGGATACAATCAGGTGAAGAGGGATAATCAGATAATTACATACAGTAATCCATCATCCATTAAGGAGGAGTTCTTCATGGTGTAGTGGCTAATGTGCTGGACTGTGGTCTCAAAGTAAGTGAGTTCAAACTCCAGCTGTGTTGTTATGTTCACTTTTGGATAAATACCCTTGAGAAAGGTATTAATGTCCTTACCCCGATAGTTATGGGTTAAATAGTATCACTGCTGTTCTTCAACAAGGATGGCTTTGGCATTAAATAATCCACAAAGTTTGATATGCCATCAAACAAAGAAACCAAATCAAAGGCATGAACCCTCTTATCCCTCCAGCTATGGGTTAAATAGTATCACTGTTGTTCTTCTACAAGGATGGCTTTGGCATTAAATAATCCACAAAGTTTGATATGCCATCAAAAAAAGAAACCAAATCAAAGGCATGAACCTTCTCATCCCTCCAGCTATGGGTTAAATAGTATCACTACTGTTCTTCTACAAGGACCAAACCAAACCAAACCATCAATTAACTATGGGGAGGGGTGGATATATTCCAAGATCCACAACAAATGTCTCAAAACTTTGATTATACCAAACCCTGTATATACAGGGTTCAGAAGAAATACTTTCCACAATTTATTTTCAACTCATAGCACTATCGATTTTCAATCCAGAATAGCATCATTCTGATGTAACAGGAAATGTACATAAAAAGTTTTTGATGTACAAATTACAGATAGACCAGTCTAAAAAAATGTTTCAATAGCAAATGTACAGTGTGCACCATTCCAAGCTATGATTATAAATGATCATATCTGAAAACAAAAATTGTCACTTGCCCAAGTTTCCTTGCAACACACAGCTGACATTTTAAAATATGGGAGGTATTTCTACTACACAATGTACTGTTTTTTTTCAACCCCACCCCCCCAAAAAAACAGCTGACATAAAAAATTCATCACAATAATTGATGGCAATTGATGTAAGGAAACTTTGATACCAGTCATCAAAGAAAACAATCACATTTTCTGCATCTTTTGTATGACTCAACCTGGGATTGAACCCCAATTTCCCAGGCCATAAGAAAACAGTACTGGCACCATTCTTCATCAGATGATGATTCTGAGATCAACCATGGTTTCAGAGCCGAAGCATCATTATCACTAACCCAGCAAAATCTTACAAGACCACTAGACATTTTTTGGTTTGGTTTGGTTTGGTTTCTTTGTTTAATGGAATATCAAACTTTGTAGGTTATTTAATGCCAAAGCGATTCTCCTAGAAGAACAGTAGTGGTACTATTTAACCTATAGCTGGGGGGATAAGGGGGTTCATAACTTTCCCAAGGGTAAGAAAAGTTGTGAGGTATTGTTTGTTTGTTAATGTCATATCAACATCTTTGGGTTATTTAATGCCAAATCCATCCTTCTAGAAGAATATTAGTGGTACTATCTAACCCATAGCTGGGAGGATAAGGGGGTTTATACCTTTCCCAAGGATATTTGCCTGAAAGTGAACGTAATAGTGCAACTGGAGTACGAACTTGCTTACTATGATTCCGCAGTCCATCGCTTTAACCATTACACCACGTGGACACCCCCCACATTTTTTGGTTTTCCATCTCATAGTGAGGGTGCTCGAGTGTTATGAACAATGAGGTTTCAATCCTGCTCAAACCCTGACTGCTCTTAGAGTTATCATCGGATAAAGATATTACTAGAAGCACCAACATACTGCACATAATTTTGGCATATGTATAACGGTTGTCATTGTAGAAAAGAGGCTCTGAGATGTGAGTTCAAATCCTGGATGAGAATGTTTGCTTTTCATATTATACTAATATCCTTGGGAAGAGTATGAATACATCTATTCTCTCTCCATGTATCAGTAACTTGTAGGGCAGATTAGGCTCTTTAATCTTGCAATGGTAACCAGCCTAGGAGAAGGAAAACTCTGAATTCCACCCAGTTGTAAGTAAAGTTGGTGACCTTAATCAAGGGTGACACAAAGGCTCACATTTCAATAGCTACTACACCGAAGCATAAGGGGGGGGTACTACTCCTTTTTCTGGATTGCTCCACTTTACCCTTGATACGTACCTTCTAATGCTGATTGTTAAGCTAGGTGGCATCAAGTACCATTTTTTGAGTTTTTGGTATGACTCAACCAGGGATTGAACTCCAGCCTCCCGGAACATTGGCGAACACTCTAACCATCAGGCCAATCACCTGGTATACTTTGCATAAAAAGAGGCACGCTGTATAATGGTTATCCATATTTAACAACCCCTCCGCTCGGGCAGGATATGACACAAGGTCAATTTTTAAGCAGAGTTTAACAGGTTTGAATTCAGAGTTTTCCTTCTCCTAGACTAGTTGCCTCACCAAGGCTAAAGAATCTAGTCTGCCCTACTATTTACCCATGGCTGGAGGGAGAATAATTGGATTCATACCTTTCCCAAGGGTATTAGTGCTATGTGAAATGCAATCAGTCTCGTCCAGGATTTGAACTTGCGTCGCTGTGACCATTTCCTATGACGATAACCATTACACAATGGGCACCTCCTGTATAATGGTTATCATTGCTGGAAATGAAACTTGCAACCCAAGTTCAAATCCTGAATAAATCTGTTTGAATTTCATTTGCTTTTTCAAATGCTCTTGGGGAAAAATAGGATACCATCGTTACTTGCCACTAGCTATAGGTTAGTAATAAAACAGACTGGGTCCTTTAGTCTTGGTTAAGCAACTAATCTAGACGGAAAACATTAAATACAAAGTTACCAAAAAGTTGACCTTGTGTCACATCCAGCTTAGGCTGAAGGGTATTAGTAAATACATGCTCTACTAAAAAATTGACCTTGTGTCATACCCTATCCATGGTAAAAGGGTTGTTTATATACCTAAATTAAATGTGGACATAACTAACTATTTCAGCATGGGAGTTCTTATGTGTACGTGTACATACGAGGTGCATACAATAAGTTTCCAGACTTTTTTTCGTATGGGCACTTTTATTGATAGTACACACATGAAACTCTAGTCCCCTTCGAAGTAATCTCCTCCAGCTGCAATGCACTTGTTCTACCATTCTAACAACTTCTGCAAGGCACCATGGAAGTCTTCTTGTGTGGGCGTATCAATGATCTTCATCACAGCCTCTTTCATCTCCTCAGTTGTCTGAGCTTAAGGAATAACCAAAAGTCACAGGGAGCAAAGTCTGGACTATAGGGAGGCTGGGGAACTGTCTTGATGCCCATCTTGGTCAAATAGTCTGTGACAAAGATGGAGTTATGGACTGGTGCATTGTCCTAGTGGAAATGCCACTGACCTGATTTGAAGAGTGCTGGCCTCTTCCAACGGAATCTCTTTCTGAACTCCCTTAAAACCTCAACATAGTAACCCTAACCCTAACCCTAACCCTAACCGTTTGGCCAATCAACTCTGGTGTATTAACTTCTTTATTCCTCCCATACCTCTCATCATCCCTCACAGACTCCGTGCCTTCCTTAAATCTCTTATGCCACTCAAAAACTCATGCTCGATTCATACAAGATGGTCCAAAAGCAGTCTGAAGCATTCCATATGTTTCTGTGGCATTTTTCCTCAAGTTTAAAACACAATTTTATTGCATATCATTCTTCTAAAGTGTCCTCATGTCCAGATTCCATTTTTGAAATTGACCAGCTGTGGCAATCAGGCTTTAGTAGGGTGTATTCCAATTGTTGCTGTAGCTGTTCATTTGAATCTGAATTCATAAAAATTGATCAGTCATCTCATAAGATGTATAGCAATAACTTAGTGAATTTTCAAGAGTCAATGACAATTTTAAATGCCCATACGAAAAAAAACAGGAAACTTATCATATGCACTTCTTAAATATTTGTTTGTTGTTTAATGGCATACCAACCTTCTTTGGTTATTTAATACCAAATTCATCCTTCTAGAAGAACAGTAGTAGTACTATTTAACCCATAGCTGGGAGGAGAAGGGAGTTCATACCTTTCCCAAGGGTATTTGTCCGAAAGTGAACGTAATAGCACAACTGGAGTTTGAACTCACTTACTACGATTCCGTAGTTCAGCACTTTAACCATTACACCATGAGGACATCCCCATGTACATATATGTGTATACATGTCTATGTGTACATGTATGTATACATATGTGAAAAAATTTCATGCTGACCACATACCACCCTAGTTACTCCTGGAAATGGCCTTGGAATGCTGGATTTAAAAATTAGCATTAATAGTTGTAAAATCTTAACTTAGCATGTTCACAGGTGTAGACTTATAATATGGAATCTTCACAAGGGCAAAAATTTAATATGGAATCTTAACAAGGGCAAAAATTTAATATGGAATCTTCACAAGGGCAAAAATTTAATATGGAATCTTCACAAGGGCAAAAATTTTAAATGGAATCTTCACAAGGACAAAAATTTAAGATGGAATCTTCACAAGGGTAAAAATTTAATATGGAATCTTCACAAGGGCAAAAATTTTAAATGGAATCTTCACAAGGGCAAAAATTTTATATGGAATCTTCACAAGGGCAAAAATTTAATATGGAATCTTAACAAGGGCAAAAATTTAAGATGGAATCTTCACAAGGGCAAAAATTTAATATGGAATCTTCACAAGGGCAAAAATTTAAGATGGAATCTTCACAAGGGTAAAAATTTAATATGGAATCTTCACAAGGGCAAAAATTTTAAATGGAATCTTCACAAGGGCAAAAATTTAATATGGAATCTTCACAAGGGCAAAAATTTAAGATGGAATCTTAACAAGGGCAAAAATTTAAGATGGAATCTTCACAAGGGTAAAAATTTTAAATGGAATCTTCACAAGGGTAAAAATTTTAAATGGAATCTTCACAAGGACAAAAATTTAAGATGGAATCTTCACAAGGGTAAAAATTTAATATGGAATCTTCACAAGGGCAAAAATTTTAAATGGAATCTTCACAAGGGCAAAAATTTTATATGGAATCTTCACAAGGGCAAAAATTTAATATGGAATCTTAACAAGGGCAAAAATTTAAGATGGAATCTTCACAAGGGCAAAAATTTAATATGGAATCTTCACAAGGGCAAAAATTTAAGATGGAATCTTCACAAGGGTAAAAATTTAATATGGAATCTTCACAAGGGCAAAAATTTTAAATGGAATCTTCACAAGGGCAAAAATTTTATATGGAATCTTCACAAGGGCAAAAATTTAATATGGAATCTTAACAAGGGCAAAAATTTAAGATGGAATCTTCACAAGGGCAAAAATTTAATATGGAATCTTCACAAGGGCAAAAATTTAAGATGGAATCTTCACAAGGGTAAAAATTTAATATGGAATCTTCACAAGGGCAAAAATTTTAAATGGAATCTTAACAAGGGCAAAAATTTTATATGGAATCTTCACAAGGGCAAAAATTTAATATGGAATCTTAACAAGGGCAAAAATTTAAGATGGAATCTTCACAAGGGTAAAAATTTTAAATGGAATCTTCACAAGGGTAAAAATTTTAAATGGAATCTTCACAAGGGCAAAAATTTTAAATGGAATCTTTACAAGGACAAAAATTTAAGATGAAATCTTCTCAAGGGCAAAAATTTAAGATGGAATCTTCAGACGAGGAAAAATTTTATAAGGAATCTTCAAACGAGTAAAAATTTTATATGGAATCTTAAGAAGAATAAAAATTTAATATAAAATCTTCACAAGGGCAAAAAATTAGTATGAAATCTTCAAGTGTGTGAAATTTGCATATTCAACTTAATCGCCGTGAGGCAATTTTCAATTTAATGAAATATGACTTGGAAAAATACAGAATTTTACTTTGTTCATATATTTGCACAATTGAATTTTCCCAAGTTCATAACATTTGGGGGGGGGCGTTTTCTAAATGATAAGAAATCTTTCTGATTTGTAGATGTCCACTTATTCTCCTTCACATTATCTGCGTATCTGTTAGATGTTATTTTAAATTGGACTACTTCAACTTGCTCCACATATTTTTATATTCCCAATATTTGCTCGGATGTTCAGTCTGCACAGGCATGCATTGTAGACAATTTGAGCAGAGCCTATATTCAGTACCCTTACTCATTTGATATACAAATATACTGAAATTGAAATTTCGTGGTTTATATACTGTTGTGGCAGAATCACCTACTAATAGACTCAACCACTCTCCATAATACCGGAAGACGCAGCAATACAAAGTCAACTTAGATTCCGGAAACTAACCTTACCCCCACGCGGCTATGCAAACTAGCTTACCGTCCTCTGTTCTTGTAACCATCCTTTGTTCTTGTAATATATACCTATACTATAACCGTGGTGTTCTGTTCTCTTTGCAACCTCTTCCACGGCCATAACACATACCTTATCCTAAATTTACACTGTGTACAGATAACGAATACTAGTGGAGGAAAACAGAGATTGAAACCCCATATTCACAGGATGGGGGTTTGTTCGGTGGTTTACTTTTTCTAGACTGGTTGCCTTACATAGGCTGAATAGCGCAGTCTGCCCTACTATTTATCGAGAGATGGGGAGATGCTGAGACGTATTTGTGTCTTTCCCAAGGGTATTTGAATGAATGGAAATGAAAACTGCTTAGGTCAGGATTTGAACCCATATTGTCCAGTCCATTTTTAACAATGATAACCATTATGCCATATTTGCTTCCATTGTTGGTTTTTCCATTTTGTTAGTGAGGCTTAGAATAAACTGTATCTCCCTGCAAAGGAGCAAGACCCCCTTCCCCCCAAAAAGAGAGTCCTGGTTATAACTCTAAACTGTAACTCTGGAGAGTATAGAGTATTCCTTTATAGCCATTACTCCCAGTTCCACTCTGTTCTGGAGTGGTAGTACCTGTTAGAGTCCCATCTATAGATCAAATAGATCTGTTTGCAAATTGTTAGTATTAGATTGGAATACTTGAAACTATGTAAGTAAAAATAAACTTGGCGACTGTATCGAGAGCGACCAGAAGGCTCCCTTTTCAATAGCTTCTACACCGAGGTATAGGGGAGGGCACTACTCCTTTCCCTGGATTGCTCCACTTTACCCTTGACACATACCTTATATTGCTGAGTGCTAAGTAAGGAGGTATCAAGTACCATTTTTAAAGTTTTTGGTATGACACGATCTGGGATTGAACCCAGGTCTCCCGGACCATTGGTGAACACTCTACCCATGAATTATTTGTATTAAAAACTGTTATTTGAAGCTACAATTGTTTACTAAGAATTATTAAAGGAGTCTCCATGGCGTAGTGACTAACATGCTGGATAGTAACATCATAGTAAGAATTATTATTAGGTTTAGTTTCTTTGTTTAATGGCATATCAACTCTTTTTAGGTTATTTAATGCCAATGCTATTCTCCTAGAAGAACAGTAGTGGTACTATTTAACCCATAGCTGGGAGGATAAGGGGGTTCATACCTTTCCCAAGGGTATTTACCCGAAAGTGAACGTAACAACATGACTGGAGTACAAACTCACTTACTACGATTCCGCAGTCCATCGCTTTAACCATTACAACACAAGGACACCCCCCGAATTATTATTTGTTACTTGAAACCATAACTGGGTGCAAACAGATGAATATTATTAAATAGAAATAATTACTAAAAACCATCTAATTATTAATATCTTCATTGATTTATTTATTTAATTTTTGTTTCAGTTTCAACTTGCCACTCATTCCTACTGCTGGCATGAAATGTAATCTAATCGGCCCGATTGGTTTTATATGCTGCATAAGTGGCCACCTGACAGATGACTACCTGCAGCCCTCAACTGCCATCACTATCCACCCTTCAGAATGGTTACCCACACTCGGCTGCAGTACTACAAACACAACTATTGTCTTTTGTGTATCACTGGTTCACTAGGATGTCGATGGTATCGATACCGACAGTCAACAAGAGACAGCAGAAAGGTAAGATAAAAAAAAAAACACATAATATCATATTGTTTTTTATTTATTTATTTACTTATTTGTTTATTTTTAGAAGTGTTATTAAACTTTTAAAAAAAAGCAAATCTCTGAATTGAGCAACAGCAAAGAAGTCGCTTCTATAGGTGACCATAAAAATCAAAGCAGATGCTCTTAGATTTACGGGAAATATAATTTTTGAGGGTAAAGCTTGTGAATTGAAACTGCATTTTTCTTTTTCACAAATTAGTAAATATTCTAGAATTACAAAATTATAGCAACTCTTGGAGATCACATTTCCAGCAAACAAACTCACTTGTTTTGCCTTGGGTTTGCTTCACTTAATAGTGATTTACGCAAGTGGCTTTTGTATTGAAAATTTCATCAGAGCTTTTCTGACTAGGTTTGAGATGAGAGAAATAAGATGAAAGAAATACAAGGGAAAAATCAATAATAATTGACAATGCTTGATGGAAGAAATTCACACAATTTAACACTATTACTACTAGGTGTAAAAGCAAGAGAAATAAGATGAAAGAAATACTAGCGGAAAAATCAATAATAATTGACAATGCTTGATGGAAGAAATTCACACAATTTAACACTATTACTACTAGGTGTAAAAGCAAGAGAAATAAGATGAAAGAAATACTAGCGGAAAAATCAATAATAATTGACAATGCTTGATGGAAGAAATTCACACAATTTAACACTATTATTACTAGGTGTAAAAGCAAGAGAAATAAGATGAAAGAAATACTTGGGGAAAATCAATAATAATTGACAATGCTTGATGGAAGAAATTCACACAATTTAACACTATTATTACTAGGTGTAAAAGCAAGAGAAATAAGATGAAAGAAATACAAGGGAAAAATCAATAATAATTGACAATGCTTGATGGAAGAAATTCACACAATTTAACACTATTACTACTAGGTGTAAAAGCAAGAGAAATAAGATGAAAGAAATACTAGGGAAAAATCAATAATAATTGACAATGCTTGATGGAAGAAATTCCCACAATTTAACACTATTACTACTAGGTGTAAAAGCAAGAGAAATAAGATGAAAGAAATATAAGTGAAAAGTCAAAATAATTAAAACAAATAATTAAAAAACAATTCAGATAACTATTACTCCCTCTAGAGCAAAGGGCAAATAACTCTTGTTTTTCTATTGCAAAATATCATCCCTAATGTGCTTTTTAAGGAGATATACGCCCAGTGTAACTGTAAATATTACTTGTAACTTGAGTTTAAAAACCCTGGATAAGACTGTTTGTATTTCATTCTGTACTAATACCTTTCAAAAAAGCATGAATCTATCTGTTTTTCCTTTGCTATGGGTATATAGTTGGGTAGACTGGAATATTTAACCTTGGTAATGCAACCAATCTAGAAAAAGAAAAAATCTGTATTCCAACCAGCTTTACTCCTCTTAAAACTGACCTTATGTCACATTCTGCTGATAGTGGAAGGGTTGGGGGAATTAATACTTGTCCCAGAATTTGAATTTGTGATGCTTCAATAAAAGGGAAAGCGAGCATCCCACCCACGAATCCCTCCCACTATCCTCCTCCTCTAAACTAGGTGTGAAGTTAAGCAGGTTTGTGGGGATGAGATAAAATTGGGGGAGGGCACTGGTGAGATGGTACATTGTTACTTGTTCCTTGTATAGTAAGTGAGATGGCCGACTGTTGTCCGAAATGACCAGAAGGCTCCCTTTTCCATAGCTACTACACCGAGGTGTAGAGGAGAGCCCTACTCTTTTCCCTGAGTTGTTCCACTTTACCCTTGATCCAAACCTTATAATTCTGACTGTTAAGCAAGGAGGCATCAAGGACCATTTTTTTAGTCTTTGATATGATTCAACCAGGGATTGAACCCTGGTCTCCCAGACCATTGGTGAACACTCTAACCATTATGCCAATGGATCATCCCCTTCCAGCTATGGGTGAATACAAGGGCAGACATATTACTTCAGCCCTTGTTAGGTGACCAATCAAGGCGAAGAAAAAATCTGAATCTAAATCAGCTGTGCTCTGCTTAAAAAATTGACCTTGTGTCACATCCTGTTCATGGTGGAGGTTTTTTTTAAATACATGCTTTTCTTGTTAAGCAACTTTCTTGAATATGAAAAGGAATTTCATCTCTTAAAAGTTACTATATTATTTTTGAAGCAAACAAAAAAAAAACACAAAACAAAAACATCATAGACTGTAAAGTGGTGAATGATTGATTAATTTTAATGGCATGTCAACCCATCTGTCATTATTTTATGCCTAGAGGTTAGGGAATCTTGTTCATTGTACATTTATATTTACATTTTTTGAAAAGTTGTTTGTTGTTTGCACATAGTAATATGATACTGATTATTCCTATCTACTATGGCACAGTGCTGGATAGCAACGTTGTTATAAGCAAACTTAGCTTCCAGTGATGCTCTTATAGTCCCTTTCAGACTAATACCCTTGGAAAACGTATGTACCTTTTTATCCCCACCCATTAGCCATGGGTTAAATCATATCACTGCTTTTCTTCTTCTATAAGGATGGCTTTGGCATTAAATAACCCACAATGGTTGATATGCAATTAAATAAAGAAACCAAACCAAACCAAACCAAATTTGTTTAATAGTAATAATTTGCACACAGTTGCATGATTTCAAGTAATCCTATCTAATACTAATAATTATATTGTTTCAATAATTATTTCTATTTGATAATAGCGATTTGTTTGCACAAAATTAGTAAACAATTATAGCTTCAAGTTACAATTCTTAATCCAAATAATTTAGTTATATGATATCAAGTATTCCCATCAAATACAAATATTTTGCTCACACTCGTATAGTTTCAAGTATTCCTATCGAATACAAATAATTTTCCAACAGATCTTTTTTTACACATAGTCCAATCAACTGCAAATAATTTCTAAATTGACCTACTTGACCCATAAATGAGACACAAACAGGTACTACCACTCACAGTGAACCTGGGAGTAATGGCAATGAAGGAGAACTCCACACTCCCCATATCTCCAGAACTGGACACTGGACACTTACCACTAGATGCAGTTTCGTATCAGGACACTTCTTTTTTCGGGAGTGGGGGTTCTTACCTCTCCGTAGGGAGATACAGTCAGAATATTCAAACTTCACCAACAGGGCTACAAGCTTGTAGGAATTACATCCCTTGCCTGTCATTGATTTCTACTATTTGGCACTAGATGGTGCAAAAGTTCATTCCTTCCCATATCTACTAAAAGATTTCTGCTAATGACCACTAGAGGATGTGGTCAAGTTAATATAAAGGGAGAAAGCGGAAAAATCCTCTCCTCTTCTCATGTTAGCATCACTCCGAGAAATTCATGCTTTGATAAATTACCAGGTTCCAGGCCTCAATGGTCACAAAGAGGTAGGAATTTATACACACACACACACACACACACACACACACTAGATTGGTTTGGTTTGGTTTCTTTATTTAATGGCATATCAACCTTGGTAGGTTATTTAATGCCAAAGCCATTCTCCTTGAAGAACAGTAGCGGTACTATTTAACTCATAGCTGGGAGGATAAGGGGGTTCATACCTTCTCAAGGGTATTTCCCCAAAAGTGAACGTAATAGCGCTACTGGAGTACAAACTCGTTTACTATGATTCCGCAGTACATTGCTTTAACCATTAAACCACGAGGCCACCTTCACACACACTAGAGGACATTTTTTCCCTTTTTTATTCACATATACATTTTCCTATAGTTTCCCATTCACATGATGGAGAACTTTATTAAAAGACTTTATCTTTTTTATTGGATTCACACAAATTTATTCTTTGCCTTTCACTGCCAACATTTCTATGAATAGATTCTATTACATTTTTCGATTTTATTCATTTCACATATTATTCACAACTGTCAGAGTAACCACTCCCCAACAAACTAAATGTTGTGATTAAAAGTAACAATAATAAGATGAAAGATAAACTATACGAAAATTCATGTGGAAATAAAGTTTTTAAATTTACTTTTAGATGAAGCATTGTCAACGACTAATTTTGCCCAGTGTTTTCTTTTAATTTAATTTTTACTTGCCTTTCTTTTTTTTTGCAATTCAATTAAGCAATTAATCTCCAAATCAAACCATTAATCATTGAATCAAGCCATTAATCTCCAAATCAAGCCATTAAACTTCAAATCAAGCCATCAATCTCCCAATGAAGCCATTAATCTCTAAATCAAGCCATCAATCATCGAATCAAGTGATTAATCATCAAATCAAGCCATTAACCTCCAAATGAAGCCATTAATCATTGAATCAAGCCATTAATCATCGAATCAAGCCATTAATCATCAAATCAAGCCATTAACCTCCAAATCAAGCCATTAATCTTTGAATCAGGCCATTAATCTCAAATTGTAAATAATGATGGATAAACTCAAGGTGAGATATAAATTCATATCTCTTTTACCTGAAAGAAGCCGGATTAAATGCCCCAGCATCTCTAACCTTCTGAGAACTATTGGTTTGCAGATGAATCAAACCTCTTAAACTCATCCTTAAACTTCATTCTTAATATCTCTTGGTACCTTATCTGTATTTATTATTTCATCATACTAGTCTTATTAGCTGTAACTTTTTATTTGTCTTTATTTTTAGATGAAGCATTGCCAACCATTGATTTTGACTCGCATTTTTTTTCATCTTAATTTTTAATTTCTTTTATTATTCCAAAAAAACAAAAACAAAAACAAAACAAAACAAACCATCAAATGTCAATCTATAGCAACAAGGAACAATGTGGATCAGAAATAGTTAAGAATAAGCTTCTCATTTTCCTAAATTGACGGCTTGGTTGCGTTTTAATAAAAGGCAACAATCAAAAATAATAAATGAAAATAATGGAAAGTCATCTTCATCATCTTGACGTGCTGCCAGCACAGATATCCCTGACTCTTTCTCGCCACCTCCCCCTATGGCTCATCACTTTCGGCAGGTCTTCAGGGCTACACCCCGTATCCTCACAGAGCTGCTGTATGTAGATTCGAGCTGGTCGCTCTGCTTTTGCTCGGCCATGTGAAGGGGTCTATAGGAGTACATCCTTTATGAGCTCATCCTGAATTCTCCAGCAGTATCCTGCATGTCTGGTTCGTCTAATTTGGATAGTTTTCGTGATGGGTGGTAGGTGGCTGTACAGCTGCTGCTTTGTGGAGTGCTGCCTCCAGGACCCGTTCTAGGGAAAGTGAAGAAGAAGAAGAAGAAGAAGCTGATGACCATAGTCAAAGGTGACCTGAAGGCTCCCTTTTTGATAGCTACTACACCAAGGCGTAGGGGAGGGCGTTACTCCTTTCCCTGGATTACTCCACTTTACCCTTGATCCTTACCTTATAATACTGAGTGTTAAGCAAGGTAGCATCAAGTACCATTTTTTGAGTCTTTGGTATGACTCGACCTGGGATTGAACCCAGGTCTCCTGGGCCGTTGGGGAACACTCTAACCATTTTGCCAATGTCAAGGGAAAGTAAATTATCTATTTTTTTAAAAATCTTGCCTTTTGATGGATATAATCAATCATGCTTAATTCCAAATTTTATTTTTGTGATTGCATTTTCAAAATATCAATTTTTCACAATCTTACTCGTCTAGACTACGTACTTCGAACATCGATTGACAAAATCAGAGAGAATGGCTTCGAGCTGACGAAGAAAAGAAGCAGAAGGTACCCCGCAAAAACAATTACCGACGCCGACTACGCCGATGACATAGCGATACTGGCAAATACACACGACCAAACCGAAACACTACTGCATAGTTTGGAATGAGCAGCCGCAGGCATAGGCCTCTATGTTAATGCACACAAAACGGAATATATGTGCTATAATCAAACGGGGGACATCTCCACTCTAGACAGAACCCCTCTTAAACTAGTAGACAAATTCACTTACCTAGGAAGCAGTGTCGATGTCCTTTTGGGTTGATTCGTCGAATCAACCGAAAAGGACATCGACACGAGGTTAACGAAAGCATGGAAAGCTATCAATAGGCTATCGATTATATGGAAATCAGACCTAACCGATAAAATGAAATGCAGTTTCTTCCAGGCAGTGGTCACATCGACACTGCTATATGGGTGCACTACATGGACTCTAACAAAACGGCTGAAGAAGAAGCTAGACGGCAATTACACAAGAATGCTGAGAGCAATCTTGAACAAGTCCTAGCGGCAACACCCCACAAGACACCAACTGTACGGCCACCTACCCCCTATCATGAAAACTATTCAAGTTAGGCGAACCAGACATGCAGGACACTGCTGGAGAAGCAGGGACAAACTCATAAGAGATGTACTCTTATGGACCCCCACACATGGCCGTGCAAAAGCAGGACGACCAGCACGAACATACATTTAGCAGCTATGTGAGGATACGGGATGTTGTCCTGAAGACCTGCCTAGGGCGATGAACGATAGGGAGGAGTTGCGAGAGAGGGTCAGGGATATCCGTGCTACCAGCATGACATGATGATGATGATGATGATGACTCATTGATATGAGTATGGATTTTTTTTTGCGGGGGTTATATAATAAACTTTTTTGCCTGAATAAAAACTCCCGGAAAAATAGATGTTTCTCCTGGTCATTAAAGAATGCTTTTATTTTCAAACATATGAACTGCTGTTTGGGATCAGAATGTAGGATCTGGCATTTTTTATGGAGTAGCAGAATTCTTAAAGTGACTCTTAAACCTAATTGAGATAAGAAAATCCTAATAGAAAATTAAATCCAGAAGCATTAATAACATTGTCATACTTTCTCGACCATGCATATAAACCCTTGCGTAAATAGCTGAAGGTACATCAATCTTCCAAGTGGGGTGAGCCTGCTTGCTAGCCTTAAAAATAAGCTTTCTTAATCATGGCTGTGAACTGAGCTCAGTATTTCCTAAGCTTAGCTTTGAACATCACAAGGCAAAAAGAGATTGGATGATTGTGTTGCTCCAATCTTATTTTTACACCTAGTAGTAATAGTGTTAAATTGTGGGAATTTCTTCCATCAAGCATTGTCAATTATTATTGATTTTTCCCTTGTATTTCTTTCATCTTATTTCTCTTGCTTTTACACCTAGTAGTAATAGTGTTAAATTGTGGGAATTTCTTCCATCAAGCATTGTCAATTATTATTGATTTTTCCCTTGTATTTCTTTCATCTTATTTCTCTTGCTTTTACACCTAGTAGTAATAGTGTTAAATTGTGTGAATTTCTTCCATCAAGCATTGTCAATAATTATTGGTTTTTCACTAGTAGTTCTTTCATCTTATTTCTTTTCTTTTATTGCCAGTTGTAATAGTTGATAGGAGAAAAGAAAAAAAATATTTGTATATGGTAGATGGAATTATGCATTCTGGTTGAGATTTTGTAGCCTAACGATTAGGATACTGCGACAGCAAAATATTCTCTGAAAGAAAAATAGAAAGACGAGATATTAATCTGATGTTTTCTTTTTGTTCAAAACTTTATTGGGTAATAATATTAATCATTTTTGTATCTATAGAATAGAATATATATCAGATGCTGATCTAAATTCTTTATCACAGAACTGACAGGAATTACCTGTAGGTTGCTGAGGAAGAACCTGTGAAAAATCAACCAGCAATTGTTTGCTATCATGAGATCTCACATGACTAGCAATTTAACTTTTGAAAAAGCAGACCCTACTACTGATGTTACAAACATCTTCAGGCTGTAAAGTATCGGGATTTAGATCAAGTCCCATATCTGTATTTATAGCAACCCACAAAACAGCTGCTGTACAGCCACTTACTTCCCATCTTAAAAACCATCCTTGTAAGATGAACAAGACGTGCTGAGCACTGTTGGAGAAGTAAAGACACTCATTGGGATTTTCTCTTATGGAACCCAACCCATGGACAAACTGGTCCAACTAGCTAGGATTTACATACATCAGCTCTGTGCAGATACTGGATGCAGTCTGGAGGACCTGCTGGGTCGGTTGGTTGGTTGGATTTAATGGCACATCAACCTCTATAGGTTATTTAATGCCAGAGCCTTTTTACACATATATCATATATATGATTTGTAAACGCATATTTTCAGGTTGGTGATGGTTGGGTTTTATGGCAAATTAACATCTTATGGGTCATTGAGTGTCAAATTCTGATATGTATGTGTGTGTATATATATATAAATGAATATTAATTGTAAATAAATAGTCCTGCCAGGAGTAATGGCTGAGAGGAATAGATGGCAAGAGAGGGTCAGGGAACTGTGCTATCAGTATGACATGATGACAATATATATCATCATCATCATCATATCGCGCTGGTAGCACGGATATCCCTGACCCTCTCTCGCCACTCCTCCCTATCGTTCATCGCCCTAGGTAGGTCTTCAGGACAACATCCTGTATCCTCACATAGCTGCTGAATGTACGTTCGAGCTGGTCGTCCTGCTTTTGCGCGGCCATGTGTGGGGATCCATAAGAATATATATATATTATCATTAAGGGTTTTCTGACTATTGTCTTCATCTTTATTATTTCCACAATGTTTCGGCTGATATGACCAAATATATTCCTCTAGCCTTCTTCAAGAGTTTGCCAAACTCAGGAACCTACATGGAACTTTGAACTACATCCTTTATTGAATCCACGGGGGTTGCCTGTTCTGATTCTGTTAGCCATAACCGGGTACAAGTGTTGAGTATTCCTGTATTGTTACTCACCTGTAGTGAGGATTGAACCAGCAACCTCAAGATTATTGTCTACTTAAAAGCTTAGGGAACCAACGTCTATAACCGTTACACTATATGCCCTGCTAGAGTTTTCAGGTATTGTCCTTTATCCTATTATCTAGGTTTCTTGGTTATGCACTTTGGGTAATTGTCGCGATGGAGGTTGTGTCTCAACCTAATCATTTCTTCTTGAAATCCATTAGTATCGCTACTAATGTTTTTTTTTTAAATCATTTGTAGCGATACTGATGCATTTCAAGAAACAAAAAAATCTGGATAGGAGGATATAGGACAATACCCGAAAACTCACCGATATGTAGTCCATATGAAATCAGGACAGTATTCACCAGTAGTTCAACTCCCCGGAGGTATCTCTTCTGGGTCAAGCCACCAACGGAATTCAACATGATCAAGGACTGCATTTACTTTGCAGCTGTGGTAAAATATACAAAGGCGAGACAGGTCACCCACTAAAAGTACAGCTAGAAGAACATCGGAAGGCAGTAGTATGAGGTGAGATTGAAAAGTCGGGAATGGCAGACCATATATGGAAGGAAAAGGGAAACCATCTGCCCTTATGGGAAGAAGTTGAAGTAATTGATAGTGCTGAACAGTGGAGGATTAGACACCTTAAGGAATCAATACATATATTGGACTACGATGACCTGCTGAGTAGACCAAGTATAGAGGTATCATTGATTTTAAATGCGAATACAATATGGGAACTGATAATTAAAAAGGTTAGATAAAAAAATCTGAATATGAGCACAGGTAAAAAATCATACATAATAGTAGTAACCCGAGTCAAATAAGAACATGAAGTTTATAAGTCCCAAAAATTCACTCTAAACTCTAAACTTCTAAGGAGACAATCATCTGGAGGTTGCAGGTTCAATCCTGACTGCAGGTGATTAACAATGCAGGAATTCTTAACACTTGTACTCTGTTATGGTTAATGGAATCAGAACAGGCGACCCCCATGGATTCAATAAAGGACGTAGTTTGAAGTTCCGTTTAGGTTCCCAAGTTCTACAAACACCTGAAGAAGGAAGACATATTAGCTGAAATATTGTGGAAATAACAATAAAACTGAAGACAATAGTCCGAAAACCCTTAATGATAAAATATATGTATATATATATAATTTGTAAGTGAATAGTTTGTTGATATCATTGATTTTAAATGCTCATTTGTTTGCACACAGTTAAATGGTTTCAAGTATTGCTACATCAACACAATTGACTTTTAGTCACTGTTTTCGATCACCATTAAGGTGATTTGCTATCAGAGCAATTTAAAGAATAGAATCAGGACAATCATATAGGTGCTACCTCTGTAGATCAAATAAAGGGTTCAGTTTGAGGTTCTGTGTTGGCTCCCAAGTTCAACATAAAACTCCTGAAGAACACTAAAGGACATATCGGCAGAAACATTATGAGTATATAACAATAAAGATGAAGTCAGTCGTCCGAATACTCTAAGTTCTAACAATCAAGTTTCATCACAGAAAGTTAGACAAATAAGAGCAGAAATAGATGTGAACAGACAGAGATAGATGAAAGGCATGAAGTAAGTAAAGTTGTCTCCCTTTAGTCGAGGGTGACCCAAAGGCTCCTTTTAAATAGCTACAACACCGAGGTGTAGGGGAGGGTGCTATTCTTTTCCTTGGATTTCTCTACTTTACCCTTGATCCCTACCTTATATTGCTAAGTGTTAGGCAAGGAGTACCATTTTTTGAGTTTTGGTATGGCTTGACCTGGGATTGAACCCAGGTCTCCCATGCCATTGGTGAACACTCTAACCATCATGCCAATGCTCAGTACCTGAAAGGCATATCACTCCAAATCTTTTTATTATTTTCAATCCTTAGTTGATTTTTTTATTTAGGGGTAAGGGTGGGAGTTCTTTTCAAGATGCAACGTTTGTAGCGTCGTATATCAGTCAGTCGTATTGAAATGCAGATTTTGGATTAATCCTATTTACTAACCCCTCCGCTCTGGCAGGATATGACACAAGGTCAATTTTTAGCAGAGTTTAACAGATTTGAATACAGAGTTTTCCTTCTCCTAGACCAGTTGCCTCACCAAGGCTGAAGCATCCAGTCTGTCCTACTATTTAGCCATAGCTGGAGGGAGAATAATTGGATTCATACCTTTCCCAAGGGTATTAGTGCTATGTGAAATACAATCAGTCTTGTTCATGATTTGAACTTGTGTCACCATGTCCATTTCCTATGACGATAACCATTACACCACGAGCAGATTTTGGATGAATAGCCAAGTAGAAAATATAAATTAGAAAGCTAAATATGATTTATCATATTGTGATGACTTCTGCCAATTCTTATCGCAACAAAGCCGCAGGTTGTTTTGGCCATCTGTTGTCTTTTGCCACTGATTTCTTCCTTCAGATTCTTCTTTGATATGAAAATCATTGAAAAACTAAATTGATTCAATGCAGTCGTGCAAATGATTCATGTAAAAGCTTTGAGAATACAAAATACTTCATGGGTTGATTTGTTTTTTTGTCAAAGTAGAAAAAAAAAGCAGATTTCTGGAAAAAGGGATTAAAAATGAGTGTAAAAACAAAATGTGGCAAATTCACCTTTTTTTTCTAAAATGAGTTAAATAAGCTCAACATTACATATCTATCTATCTATCTCATTCTGTTCATATCTATCTATCTATCTATCTATCTATCTAATTCTGTCCATTATCTATCTATCTATCTATCTATCTATCTATCTCAGTCTGTTTTTATCTATCTATCTATCTATGTATCTATCTATCTCACTCTGTTCATATCTCTCTATCTATCTATCTATCTATCTCACTCTGTTCATATCTTTCTATCTATCTATCTATCTCACTCTGTTCATATCTATCTATCTATCTATCTATCTATCTCATTCTGTTCATATCTTTCTATCTATCTATCTATCTATCTATCTATCTATCTATCTATCTCACTCTGTTCATATCTATCTATCTATCTATCTATCTCATTCTGTTCATATCTTTCTATCTATCTATCTATCTATCTATCTATCTATCTATCTAAGTCTGTTCATTATCTATCTATCTATCTATCTATCTATCTATCTATCTCAGTCTGTTTTTATCTATCTATCTATCTATGTATCTATCTATCTCACTCTGTTCATATCTCTCTATCTATCTATCTATCTCACTCTGTTCATATCTTTCTATCTATCTATCTATCTCACTCTGTTCATATCTATCTATCTATCTATCTATCTATCTCATTCTGTTCATATCTTTCTTTCTATCTATCTATCTGTCTATCTATCTATCTATCTATCTATCTATCTATCTATCTATCTATCTCACTCTGTTCATATCTATCTATCTATCTATCTATCTATCTATCTCATTCTGTTCATATCTTTCTATCTATCTATCTATCTATCTATCTATCTATCTATCTATCTCATTCTGTTCATTTGTGTCTAAATCTTTTCATATCTATCTATTTATCTCTGTGTTTGTCAATCTTATTTTATTCATATATACCTAAGTCTATATATATATATATATATATATATATAAATATAAATATATATATCAGTCTGTTCACATTTATCCGTTCACATCTATCTATCTATCTATCTATCTATCTATCTATCTATCTCACTCTGTTCATGTCTATCTATCTATCTGTCTATCTATCGAAAAAGATGAAATATAAACCAGTGTACTGATAGTCTGTAAGCAAGCAAGAAAGTGGGGTTGATCAATTAAATATTGATTATCTACAATGTTTTTCAAAGTAACATTGATCTTGCAAATGTTTCTTTTACTATAAATCAGTCTTACTTGTTTGCTTTCTTTAGTATTCCCCAAAAGAAACAAGGGTCATTCCAGGGAAAGCCAAAGGGTACAAAGATAAGGGGATGATTTATTAATCCAACCCCACCACCATAAACAAGATGTGACATAAGGTCATTTTTCTTTTTTTGAGTAGAGTATGACAAGCTTGAATTCAGAGTTTTCCTTTGCCTAGATTGGTTGCCATATCAAGGTCAAATATTTCAATTTGCACGACTATTTACTTATAGCTAGTAGGGAGAAAAGATGGAAGCATTTTTTTTCTAAGAGTATTAGTTCTATATGAACTGCAAATAGCCTTAGCCAAGGCTTGAACTTGGATCACTGACTTGTTTTACAAAAAAAAAAAAAAAAAGTCAATAAGTAAATAAAAACTAATAAAACTCAAACAAAAAAATACTTTATTTACATTTTTCAGACTATTGTCTTCATCTTTGTCGCTATGTTTATCACAATGTTTCAGCCATTGTACGCTCCGGCCTTCTTCAGGTGGTTGGACTGTTGAACTTAACCCTTTATTTCTCTTACCGGGGTAGACAGTCGATAAAGGTGTTGGTTAGATCAAGTGACATACCCAAAGAGTATGAGTTCAATACCTGGTGAAGGCAGTAGAGAACTTTCAGAGAGGAAATTAACAGGAGATAACTGATTACTGACATCCATTAAACATGGCCCGTGGAACTGGAACAGTCTACCCTGGTAAGTGAAATAAAGGATTAATTTTGACATTCCAACCACCTGAAGAAGGCCGGAGTGTACAATGGCCGAAACGTTGTGATAAACATGGCGACAAAGATGAGGATAATAGTCCGAAAAATGTAAATAATGTACATAATACCTCATCTCAGAAATATAGAAAAAAAATACTCTACCAGACAGTCGTAGTAAGATACTGACCGCAATAATTCTATGAGCAGATATATAAATGAAATAATGAGAGAACTTATATAAACTAGGCGCTTGGTTACAATTAAAATGGTGAAGGGCACCTCTGGTGGTGTAATGGTTAGCAAGCTAGACTGGCAAACCTATACGAATGAGTTCGAGTCTCATTGGGTGCCCCATTTATTTAGCCTTGTCCCACATCGAAACAAAAAGCTTTGTAAATTACAACAATTAAGATGGTGACTTTATATGATGGAATATATTTATAATCATTGTCTTTTTTAAAACATAATATTGCCTTATATGTTGATAAGTCATTGCTGTGATATACTCTCTGACTGAATCTGTTCTGATGGAGGAGTAGCTAAAAAAAAGGCATTTTCTAGTTTGTCGTTTCCCTTGAAAATACTGTAGAGCAAAATAGTTGTTGGAAAAATATTCTGCACTTAGAAAACTTTGCATCAACTATGAGGGATTTTGTTATCAATCAGCAATACGTCATAGCAATCATGAGATATCTTCTTCCAAAAAATGCCAAACATGGTTGATGAATTTTGGTTGATTGGTTTATTGGGTTTTATAGCATATCAACCTTTGTAGGTTATTTAATGCCAAATCCATTTTTATGTAAATTATCTGTTCTATTTAAAACAATTCAGTTTAGCATAAGTACACAGTTTAATTGTCAAAAACATTTATTTCAAACTATTCAAGCAGTTATATGTAACAATTCAGTTCAATGTAAATACAGTTTTAATGTCGAAAAAACAGTTCTATTTGAAATAATTCAGTTAAGCATAAGCACGCTGTTTAATTGTCAAAAACATTTCTATTTCAAACAATTCAGTTTAGCATTTGTATGCTGTTAGTTCTATTTAACCCATAGATAGGGCCCTATCAGGTGCTACCACTCCGGGCCAGAGTGGACCTGGGAGCAATGGCAATAAAGGGGTACTCCGCATTCCTCAAAGCTCCAGCACTGCTGGAACCTCACTATTAGATTGTTTAGTGTCATATCCAGGACACTTGTTTGGGGGGGGGTCTTACCCCTCTGCAGAGAAGCAGTCAGTGTATTCTACAGCCCCAGCCAACTGATGAATTTTCATTTGAATATCGCAAAAGATTTTGGTAAATGATTATTATCATTGGATCTACATTCAATTAGAAGAATTTATTTTTCAATCCTAATTTTACAAATTGTAAATGACGGTAAATTTCCATGTATTTTCCGATTGAAATTTGTTTTATTTGGTTTGGTTTCTTTGTTTAATGGCATATCAACTTTTGTGGATTATTTATAGCCAAAGACATCCATGTAGAAGAATAGTAAGGATATCATTTGACCTGGGGGAAATAATGGGGTTCATGCCTTTCCCAAGGGTATTAGTCTGAAAGTAAACATAATAGTGTGACTGGAGTTCAAACTCACTTACAGGCAGCAGTTCAGCACTTTACCTATTATACCACAGACACTCCCTGAAATAAGTTTTATATTTCTATGATTCCTTATCAAATTTCATTCTTCTACCTCTGGTCCTTCATGACCCATATATCAGTACTTCCTGCTAAAAATTGCCTCTCAGTATTTTTAAAAGTTTACTTATCTTCCTGACCTCATTCTCCGAGAGTTTGACTCTCCTTTCTTGTGTCATATTGGAAGGAAGAACCAAGATGCTAGATTATATAACTCTCACGATTTATTCTTGACTGGGGTCAAAACTTTTGTGGGTGTGTGAGAGACAGATAAACGAAGGGAGACAAAGACAGACTGCAATACTGACCCATAACTTCTTCTTCTCTTGATCATACCATTCAGTGTTATCTTCAAGGCTCCACTTAGCATGTCTTCTGCTTCTTAGCTGAGGGGGTATTCAACCGGAGACCTGCAGTGGGTTGCTGCACCATTGGGGCACTCTCTGTGATTGCCTGCTCTCTTTTGGCCGCAAGTTGAGACTCACACTCATACTGACAGACTGTCTGTATCTCACATGGGCATCTGCACATATCATATAATAACACCCACACATTTCCGGTCAACCAAGTGACTGCTTCCATTTATTTTCACCAGTGCATCCCGAGTAGAGAATATCTGATTGACGACTCAGTCAAGGGTCGGTATGCAACATTTGCTTTTGATTTTGGTGAATGAATTAGGATAGATTTGAAATACAAAAGCAATTTGAAATTTTTCTATTATTATTGTCACTCATTATTCATTTTGAAGAGTATTTTTTTATAATATTCTGCTTACACTGAGATGAGATGTTATTACTGTGGTTGCTGGTACTTGGAAAATATATTTGTTTGATTGATTGATTTTAATGGCATATAAACCTGTGTTGGGTTATTTTATGCATAGACATAATGGAGTTGCATAATTTATGTACTCATATTTAAATTTTTTATATATTTTCTGATATACGGTTATATGATACCAAGTATTCCAATCTAATACCAATAATTTTTATCCAATAATATATCAAGTATTCCATTTCAATTATACATCTTAGATGCATCAGGGAGGTCTTCAGTGATGCACTGTCTTCATTGCCGATTTCGGGTTATTTCTGCATCATATCGGCTCTGACAGTAACCCCGGCATGACTCTGGAAGAGCCAAGCCGCCTCCGTGATCGCAACGTGCTACGCTCGAGCCTCTACCAAAGCAAAGAAAAATTTACTTCCAAACTAACATGAATTAAGCCCCTACTCAAAACTATTCAGTCAGTCTTTAACTTTTACCTTATACCCTTATTTGAAGCTGAAAAAAAAAAAAAAAGAAAAACTCCTGTTTATTTGGCTCACGAAATCATTTACTGCAGATTAATTCATACTTATTTGCCAAGATATCCCTCCCCGTTTATCATTAATCTATGCTCATATTACCAATCTAATGCATATTTCTAAAAAAAAACCCCAAAAAAACGCTACTCTATACATTCTAATTTATTACTACTTTGAACCTATCTCCAGTCCCCCACCTCCATCCCATGAACTATTGGCAATTAGGTTTCAATCAATTAACTAAAACTGCTCGTGGCCGCTGGCAAATAAACCTATTAAAACCTTAAATTTGTAGCGGACCATAACCAGTATACGAGGAGAAAAAAAAAAAAAAAAAAAACAACCTATCTAATACCAATAATTTACATCCAATAATATATCAAGTATTCCTATCATATACAAACAATTTGGACATAGTTGTCTAGTTTCAAGTATTTCGATCTGATACAAATAAATATCACATTATTTTATGTTTTCAAGTATTCCCATCTAATACTAATAATCATATGATTTCAAGTAATTATTTTGATTTAATAATAGTTATTTGTTTGCACACAGTTATAGGGGTTCAAGTAAATAATAATAATAATCCTTAAAAAGCAATTATAGCTCCAAGTAGCTATTCTTAATACAAATAATTTACACATTGTTATATAGTATGAAGTATTCCTGTCTAATACAAATAATTTTTCAAGAGATCAACTTGACTCATCAATTGGAATCTAACAGGTACTACTACACTGGATTCTAGTGCTCCTGGGAGTGATGGCAATGAAGGGGTGCTCCATGCTCTCTAATACTCCCAAACTGGATTCTCAGCATTACATGCAATTGTGTGTCATATTAAGGACACCTCTTTTTTGGTAGTTGTGGTGGGGGGGTCTTACCCCTGTGCAGGGCATACAGTCAATATATTCTAAGCTCCATCAACAGGGTAACTCTCAGTCGGTAAATATAGGAAAAGAAAAAGTGAATTGATATGCCATAAAATCCAACCAAACCAAATCATATATTTAATAGTCATGTATAAAGAGGATTTCGCATTAAATAACCTACAATGGTTGACATGCCATAAAACCCAACCAAAGCAAATCATATATATTTAATATATATGTATAAAGAGGATTTGGCATTAGATAACCTACAATGGTTGATATGCCATAAAACCCAAATAAACAAACAAACCCTTTCACTGATATTTTATTACATCTGCTTGATAATAGTTTTGGCTGGGGTTTTTGTTGAGTGCTGCCTTCATGAATAACTAATACAGAATAAATGGAAGGAAAAACAACATAAAGTCATTTATGCATACAAGAAAATCTAACATTTTATATATATATATATATATATATATATATATATATATATATACATACCAATAGTATTAAAAGAAAGAACACATATATGTTACCGAACATAGAAAAGTATGTACATACTGTTCCATGAGCAAGCAGTATGTAGAAGGAGATACAAAATGGAAAAAGCTTACTTGATAAGTTTAGGTAAAAGGTAGTCCAATGGCATTACTGTTCCCTGATAGGGTCAGAGACAATGTCTCAACTGTTTAAAGAACGAAAGCAGAAAAGGTCAAGAACAGACTTCTAGGACTGTCATGTGACATCCTACAGGGTTCATAATGGCCATGTAAATTATCCAAATCCTTAAGAATTATAAAAAGTTAATATTAATTTTCTGATCTAGAAATTATTTTTCGCTGTTTTTTTTTCTCTTTCTGGATTTTTTGACAGTATTCTAATGTTACTGTACCATAACACACTGGCTCATTGGTCTAGTGGGTAGAGTGTTTGCCAATGGTCTGGGAGACCTGGGTTCAATCCCCGGTCGTGTCATACCAAAGACTTTAAAAATGGTACACAATACCTCCTTGCTTAACAATCAGCAATATAAGGTACGTATCAAGGGTAAAGTAGAGCAAATAGGGAAAGGAGTAGCACCCTCCCCTACACCTTGGTGTAGTAGCTATTGAAAAGGGAGCCTTCGGGTCACCCTCGACTACGGTCGCTAACTTTACTTACTTACACACCAAATTGATGGTTGTAACATTACACAGCAAAAAAAGAAGTTTGCAATGTTACGGTGTTCAAAATAGAAGTTTTGCTGGTACAGTCTCTATAGATATTTGTACTACTACATGTCAAATGAGTTTATGCATGTAGTACAACATCTTGAGTGTCAGCTAGACCTCATGATAACTTTGCTGTGAGAAAAAGTGACGAATACACAAAAACCTGTTTTGGTTCACAAAAGTTTATTTGCTACAACACATTTTAGTAGCTGTTGAGAAGAGAGAAGCAGAGTATAAACTGAGTTAGACAAAGAGAAACAAAATGTCATGAGGAGAGAGAGAGAGAGAGAGAGAGAGCAGACAACACAGACCTTGAATTATTTTTCACATTTCTATTGTAGTTCTTACGGTGCTTGTTTACTGGTTTCATCTTCACAGCTTTGAGACTCTTTTTTGGAACTCACCCCAAAATGGAAGCAGTGACTTTCAGCTGTCTTCACTTTGTCGTGCCTGGTGTTCAACAGTTGTCTTAACATTGTTGTGTCCAGCTGCCAACACTTTCCTGTTTCCTATCTCGCATCCACTGCCTTACAGTGTTTTTATTTGAATTCCTTCCAGCCAATCAGAACTCATTGTCGATTCGCAGCAGATATGTTTCTATTTCTAAACCAGATATCCTAAATTATTTTACATTACTGTTAATTTTCACCAAGCCATTGACCTTATGAGAAGAGTGTTTGCCAATGGTCTGGGAGACTAGGGTTCAATCCCAGGTTGAGTCATACCAAAGACTAAAAAAATATGCTACTTGATGCCGCCTTGCTTAACACTCAGCATTATAAGGTACAGATCAGGGGTAAAGTAGAGCAATCCAAAGAATGGAGTAGTGCCCTCCCCTACACGTCACTGTAGTAGCTATTGAAAAGGGAGCCTTTGGGTCACCTTCGACTATGGTCGGCCAAATTTACTTTACTATTAATTAAGTTGGTTAGGAGTTTTACAAATTTTTTTTTTTTTAATAATGTCCCCCTCTCTGTTTTTGGAAATCTTTCTTATTTGTACCTGTTGCTTTATCATCTAAACTTCAGGAGCAATTAGTATAACAGAAGCTATAACTCATTCAATTTTTTTTTAATTTCTTAATACCAGTTGACCTCCATGAGTTGCGATAAAAAAATAAGAATAACCAAATCACACCTATATTTCATAGTCCAGTTGGCTAGGGCTGTAGAATACACTGACTGCAACTCTGCTGAGGGGTAAGACCTCCCCCCCACAACGAGTGTCCTGGATATTATACTAAACAATCTGATGGTGAGGTTCTAGTGATACCGGAGAGCACCCCTTTATTGCCATTGCTCCCAGGTCCACTCTGGCCCGGAATGGTAACACCTGATAAGGGTCCTATCTATGGGTTAAATAGAACTAACAGCATACTTATGCTAAACTGAATTGTTTGAATTAGAACTGTTTGAACTAAATACCTTGAAATAGAAATGTTTTTGACAATTAAACTGTACTTTCATTTAAACTACATGCTTATGCTAAACTGAATTGTTTAACTAAACTGAATAGCTTGAAAAAGAAATGTTTTTGACAATTAAACTGTACTTACGTTTAAACTGCGTACTTATGCTAAACTGAATTGTTTGAAATGGAACTGTTTTTGACATTGAAACAGTACTTACACTAAATGGAATTGTTTAATAGAGAACTGTTTTGACATTTAACTGTGTGTAAACAAAATCTGTACTTATACTAAACTGAATTAGCTGAATTAGAACTGTTTGACTAAACTGAATAGCTTGAAATAGAAATGTTTTTTGACAATTAAACTGTGTATTCATGCTAAACTGAATTGTTTGAAATTAAACTATTTGCATAAAAATGGATTTGGTGTTAAATAACCTTCAAAAACCAACAAACCAACCAACCAACCATCTTTATTTCGTCTGGTTCTTTGTCTTTCAATTAGTTACCATCGAGTCATTTGTTTTCATATACAAGTAGTGTTAATAATATATTTTATTTTCATTGCCATCCATAATTGCTCTTCATAGAAATAATGACTAAATTGAGTTGCAATAAAAATCCAACAAAAATATAAAAAAAAAAGGAGTCTTCATGGTGTTGTGGTTAACGTGCTAGACTAATACCCTTGTGAAAGGCATGAACTCCCTTATTCCCCAGCTATTGGTTAAATAGTACCACCACGATCCTTCTAAAAAGATTCCTTTGGCATTAAATAACCCATGAAGGTTGCTGTGCCATTAAACAATGAAACCAAAAATTAGAAAATGAAGAACAAAACTCATCATAATTAAAAACAATAATTATTGATTATGCTTCATCTAAAAAACAAAAAAAATGAATACATTTTTCTTCTTTTTTTTTTTTACTCAGCCTCATATTCTGAGTATTTAAACCGTTTGTACAGAGAATAATTTTTATTGAAGAATATTTTTTCTTTTGTGTGTGTGTGTTGCTTTCTTTTTCAAAAATCTATACTTTATCTTACATTTAGAAGCAACATCATCTGACCTACTTTTTGGCTTAAATCAGCAGATCTTTCTCTGGAAAGACTTCTAAAGATATATTGTCTCAGAAAAATAGAAAATATATTCTTTGGAAAAATCAGTTCTTCATAAAAATCAGTTTGCTCAAAGTAAAAGAAATGCTATGTAAAGAGTGAAATATTCTTTTAAATAAGAATAATTTCATTTTTATCTGGTCTTATATTGCAAGTGGCCTAAAAAAATTTACAATCACAACAATAACAAAAAATAATAATAATGATATCAATAATAATAATGATAATAATACTTGCTAAAGAATTAAAAAAAACTGTGGAACATGAAAGTAACGATTGTGCCAATTTTGATTGGTGCGTTAGGCACAGTAACTAAAGGATTGTTAAAGGGCCTGGAGGACTTGGAAGTTGGTGGACGGGTAGAGATTATCCAAATGACAGCATTGCTGAGGACGGCCAGAATACTGAGACGAGTCCAGGAGACTTGAGGAGACTTGCTGTCACTCAATGTGAAAAACTCTAGAGGAGTAAATAATAATACACAAAAGAACTGCAAGAGTAGATTATGTGGCAAAAGAAATAAACCAGTTAATCCCATGATAAGTGAATATAGCACACCGTTAAAAAAATTAAATCAATACAAGAGTAAACATGAGTGGCTAGGAATGGTGATCCACTGGAAATTGTGCAAAAGGTTAAAATTTGACCATGCTGACAAATGGTATAAGCACAAGAAAATGTGATGCATAGAATTCTCTTGGACTTTGAGATATGAAAAGATCACCCAATCACGGACAGAAGATCACCTTTCCCACTTAGTCTCAAATACTCTTGTATTCCTTTTCGGTCAGTTTGTCATTTATTATTATCATTATTATTATTTTAAGAGTGTCAAAACAGCAGTTTCTAAACTAAACATCCTTTTGTTTTTCATAAAGAAAATAATATTTGCATTAACACTGATTTGTAGAATATTTTTATCGAGGTCAGAAGAGATTAAAATTTTTTTTTTTTCATATTTTCAGGTCTGGTAAACATTTTTATCTTAACCATTTGAACCCATAAACCTGATATTTCAAGCTGAGCACTATTTTTCTCTACATGAGATAACATCAGATATATATAATAAAAGGCTATGATTCACAGCCGTTTTTTTTTTTTAATGGAATTATGGAATAGCCGAAAAGAAAGATGTTTGTTTTGTTCTCTGGAGCAAAGCTTCAATGTGTTTTTATCTTTGTAAATGTTGTGAGCTCGTGCCTGAGGTATTTGAAGGTGAAATGTCTTTGGGTTCAAAGGGTTAATTTTCTTTGTGTTGAAAATTTCATTTGAGTTTTTTTATAAAATTGTTTTTACTCAGTTAAGAAGTAAAGAAAAGTTACAATGCATTAATAACCTTTCTTATTTAAGTTTATCGTGAAAACTCCAGTAGTTTGAAACTAATCAAAGGAACAAGTCATTAAAAAAAGAAAGAAATTATACAACATAATTTGAAAGAGAAAATAAAAATTCTTAGGTTAATTCAAAGGTCTCCAGCATTCTATTTTATTAATCTTATTCATATATATATATATATATATATATATATAGTCATCCACAGACAGATCTGTTTCGTTCTATCAGAACTCATCAGTTATATATATATATATATATATATATATATATATATATATATGAAAGTGCTTACAAAATAATGATTTCCATTGTCATAAATAGATTTGGCAACCCATGTTCAAATCCTGGACAAGGCTGTTTACACCTCACATTGTGCTAATGCCCTTGGGAAAGGTATGAATCCGACTATTCTTCCCCCAGTTATGAGTAAATAGTAGGATAGACTGAACCCTTGAACCTTGATATAGCAAGAACACTCTGAATTTGAACCTGTTAAACTCCACTTAGAATTGACCTTGTGTCACATCCTACTTGAATGAAGATGTTGGGCAAATATATATATATATATATATATATATGAAGAAAGTAGAAAAAAATGAAATAATTCAAATTTGAGGAATTTCTTATGACAGTTGATGTTAAACGTTTCGGTTTTAATAACCTTCTTCAGGACTTTAAAAATCAACAAACATCCATCACTGTCTAAACAACATTTTTCATGATTTTAAAGTTCTGAAATGTTTAACGTTGAATTTCATAATAAATTCATCAAATTTGGATTATTCTGTTTTTTCTACTTTCTTCATACATATTTATTTCCATATATATACATATATATATATGGAGGTGTCCTTGGAGTAACGGTTATCATCAAAGAAAATTGACCAAAAAAATAGAGGCCGCTCGGATCTTACTTTGTATTAACACTCTTCAATAAAGGCATGAATCCATCTATGGGTGAATAGTAGGGCAGACTGGCTATGTAACCTTGATACAGCAACTGGTCTAGAAGGAAAACATTGAATTTAAACCAGCTGCACTTCCCTAAAAAATTGTCCTTGTGTCCCATCCTGCCCATGATTGAGGGATTGGTTTAAATACATACATTCATAGCCTCATTATCTTGTTAAGAAAGAATTTTCCTGGTCTTTTTTCCCATAAATTGTGTATGGAATGAAACAAATTATCTGAAGGTGTATGGGGGTGGGGGTCTGGAGAATATGCTGCATGCAGAAGAACTTTCAAAACCAGCTCTGTGTGTGTTTACAGATCTGCAGGAAATAACTTCAATTAAACTACAATGATGAAACTACTGGCATACAAAGGATGTAGAGAATTGTTTTCAGCCTGCATATGAGAGTATGTAGAGAGATTAATAAGGGAAGTTGCCTCGGAGGACAATGAATTCAAGACTTTACTAATATTGTTCCACTTGTTGAGTCATATAAATATACCCTTGTTCCTATGAGTGAAGTCAGTTAATCACCTTAGAGAAGGAAACTCCCAGGGAAAAACAACGGTTAAGGGACCTTTCTGATGTTGACTCACAAGCTGAACCATACAGATATGCCCTTGTTTCTATGAGTGAGGTCAGTAAATTACCTTAGAGAAGGAAACTCCAGGGGAAAAACAATGGTTAAGGGAACTTTCTGATGTTGACTCACTAGCTGAACCATACAGATATGCCCTTGTTTCTATGAGTGAGGTCAGTAAATTACCTTAGAGAAGGAAACTCCAGGGGAAAAACAATGGTTAAGGGAACTTTCTGATGTTGACTCACTAGCTGAACCCTACAGATATGCCCTTGTTTCTATGAGTGAGGTCAGTAAATTACCTTAGAGAAGGAAACTCCAGGGGAAAAACAATGGTTAAGGGAACTTTCTGATGTTGACACACTAGCTGAACCATACAGATATGCCCTTGTTTCTATGAGTGAGGTCAGTAAATTACCTTAGAGAAGGAAACTCCAGGGAAAAAACAATGGTTAAGGGAACTTTCTGATGTTGACTCACTAGCTGAACCATACAGATATGCCCTTGTTTCTATGAGTGAGGTCAGTAAATTACCTTAGAGAAGGAAACTCCAGGGGAAAAACAATGGTTAAGGGAACTTTCTGATGTTGACTCAGTAGCTGAACCATACAGATATGCCCTTGTTTCTATGAGTGAGGTCAGTAAATTACCTTAGAGAAGGAAACTCCAGGGAAAAAACAATGGTTAAGGGAACTTTCTGATGTTAACTCACTAGCTGAACCATACAGATATGCCCTTGTTTCTATGAGTGAGGTCAGTAAATTACCTTAGAGAAGGAAACTCCAGGGAAAAAACAATGGTTAAGGGAACTTTCTGATGTTGACTCAGTAGCTGAACCATACAGATATGCCCTTGTTTCTATGAGTGAGGTCAGTAAATTACCTTAGAGAAGGAAACTCCAGGGGAAAAACAATGGTTAAGGGAACTTTCTGATGTTGACTCACTAGCTGAACCATACAGATATGCCCTTGTTTCTATGAGTGAGGTCAGTAAATTACCTTAGAGAAGGAAACTCCAGGGGAAAAACAATGGTTAAGGGAACTTTCTGATGTTGACCCACTAGCTGAACCATACAGATATGCCCTTGTTTCTATGAGTGAGGTCAGTAAATTACCTTAGAGAAGGAAACTCCAGGGGAAAAACAATGGTTAAGGGAACTTTCTGATGTTGACTCACTAGCTGAACCATACAGATATGCCCTTGTTTCTATGAGTGAGGTCAGTAAATTACCTTAGAGAAGGAAACTCCAGGGGCCAGGGGAAAAACAATGGTTAAGGGAACTTTCTGATGTTGACTCACTAGCTGAACCATACAGATATGCCCTTGTTTCTATGAGTGAGGTCAGTAAATTACCTTAGAGAAGGAAACTCCAGGGGAAAAACAATGGTTAAGGGAACTTTCTGATGTTGACTCACTAGCTGAACCATACAGATATGCTCTTGTTTCTATGAGTGAGGTCAGTAAATTACCTTAGAGAAGGAAACTCCAGGGGAAAAACAATGGTTAAGGGAACTTTCTGATGTTGACTCACTAGCTGAACCATACAGATATGCCCTTGTTTCAATGAGATTCGCATTACGTAAGAGAAGAAAAGTCCAGTAAGAAAACTAAAGATTTAGAAACCTTTCCGATGTTGACACACTCTCTGAGTCATATATTTATACCCTTGCTTTAATGGGTGGGGTTGGGAATTCATACATTTTGCTACACCTGAAAAATTTCATTCATGCAAGTCTAATGTTTGGAATAATGATATCTTTCCCAAGCATTTTTGTATTTTGTCAAATCTCAACAGCCTTGCTTTAACCCCTTACCTACAAATTCTGAGTCGACTTGCTTATACGTAGTAGGGAAAAATTTTTAGCCAAGTTGTCTGCAATAACTGCTTTCGATGAGACTACTACATTATCAAGTATCACTAGTTGCTAATGTGAAGAATGTTATATAATTGCAGAAGGATTTTTTTTTATATTATCATTTTTCGTTTTGTATATCTTATCTTTCGGTTTAGTTAGGTTGAGAATCTTTTGACTTAGTACATGGGTTAGTTAGGTGCACACATTGAGTGCAGGTGTTCACACGTATGTGGGGCAGATGTGACAATCACATATGTCACAATAAAAACCCCAGATAGGAAATGGGACGTGAATGACGTCATGCCCGGAAGCGATGGGCGGAGGATTTTGGAATTTGAAAAAACAGAACGAGAGAGTTGATTTTGAGAGCTCGCCGAGGCCAGACCAGTAGTTTGCGGTGGGGGCCACATGTGGTGGGGTGAGATGGAAAAGTCAGCATAGAAAGAAATTGTGTCTCTCTCTCCTCATGTTGAAAAACCTTAAACTCAAAAAGTTTCGAACTTGAACCAATTTTGTGTATTTCGGGATTCCTTATGTATGTTTCACGTATCTTGGTTGTTTATTTTTGGACGTATATATTACAAGAATACAGTGTATCGTTTTGTGCCAGCACGTCTAAGGTTAGGGAGTGACATTGGTTCTTGATTTTCTTATTCATTATCAAAGCCTTCGAATAGGTCCTATGTATTTGTCTCATTACTTCACTTTAATAATGAACAAGATGATAACATTTTACAATACTGGAGAGTGACAGCAAAGGGAGATTATCAGGAGGTAGACAAAAGGGAGATAACTTTATGAATACAAGCTGGAAGAGAGAAGTGAGTGTTTAGAATACCTTGTTCATACAGCCAGCAGGTTTTGCAGTTAAACAATCCTGATAAAAATATTAACTTTTAAGCAGGTTGGTTGGTAGGTTGTGTTATATAGCATATCAACCTCTGTAGGTTATTTAAAGCCAAATCCTGTTCATATATATATATATATATATATATACATGACTGTATTTCACATTGCACTAATACCCTGGGGAAAGGTATGAGTTCAATTATTCTCCCTCCAGCTATGGGTAAAATAGTAGGGCAGTCTAGGTTCTTCAGCCTTGGTGAGGCAACTAGTCTAGGAGAAGGAAAACTCTGAATTCAAACCTGTTAAACTCCACTTAAAAAATTGACCTTGTGTGATATCCTGCCCGAGTGGAGGGGTTGGTAAAGATGTATATATATATATACATATTTATATATATGGTTTGTAGTGAACATTTTTAAATGAGCCAGAGCTCATTTGTTTGTACTCATTTAAATGGTTTCAGGTATTGCTATTTTGATATTATTAATAATTCAATTCAATATCAGACATTTATTTACATACAGTTACATGGTTTCAAGTAAATGATAAAATATTCCAATTTGACCCCTAGATGGGACCCTAACGGGTACCACCAATCTGGGTCAGAATGAACCAGAGTGTAATGGCAATGAAGGGGTACTCTATATTCCTCAAAGATTCAGAACTAGCACTTCACTGTCA
>OY757946.1:3616253-3618753 GCA_963585895.1 Sepioteuthis lessoniana | reverse complement strand
CATTTTCATATTTGAATATAATTCAGAAGATTTAACATGGCATTAACATTGCCCTGAGTATGGTTTGATAAAAAAGAAATGAATCGTTTAACAATGGCATAATATTCAGTCATAAATAAACTAATCCTCTAAATACGTTTTTTTTTTAATATCTTTATATTCACACACACACACACACACACACACACACACACACACATTTTCACAGTGCTCACTACTCAAAAATGCTGAGCACTATCATATTTAAAATTATCATGTAAAATTATAAGATATAAAACAGGATAAAAGTTTACAAGTTTCATGCTTTCAATCCTCACATGAGATAGTATAGGATCCGTCTGACTTTTTCGACCAAACGAATGGACTCTTCTGTTAGACTCTTTTCGAGTCACATGACTCTTACATGGTTGATATGTTAAATAATCAAGAAATATATTGTATATATACAGGGGTAGACAAAAGCAGGAGATAATAAATGATAACATTCATACAACGTACTATCCACCTTCTTTTGGCACACCCTATATATATATGTATATATATATATATATATAGGTTGAAATGGTAGATTGTGGTGAATCTGACAAGATGATGAAAATAAGGGGAAAAGTGGATAAATAAAACACTTACAAAGGGTTTAGCAGTAATATTTCATTCTTAATTCAGAGAATTTTCTTAGATAAAACCTTCTCCTTTACACATTTTTGTAGAAAAACACTCCTGTTCTTATGGGAGTGAGCTGCAATAATGTCTCTTTTGCACTTTCACAGTTTTGTATTTCATTTTCATCATATATATTTATTTATTTATATGTAAATAGTCTTTTTTTGTTGTTGGCTGAAAGAAGAAAAATAAATATTTAAAAAATTAATATAAGTTCACAAAGAGATTTATATTCTTTTAAAAATTGATTTTCAGTTCTTACGCACACACACACACACACACACACACACACACACACATATATATATATATATTTTTTTTAATTTATATATATATATATATATATATATATATATATATTTTTAAAATTTATTTATTTATCTATATGTAAAAAGTCTTTTTTTGTTGTTGGCCGAAAGAGAGAAAAATTTTTAAATTGTTATTCAGTTCTTACACACACACACACACACACACACACACACATATATATATATATATATATATATATATATATATATATATATTAATTTATATGTAAAAAGTCTTCTATTTTTTGGTTAAAAGGGAGAAAAATAAATATTTTAAAATTAATATAAGTTCACAAATAGATTCATATTCTTTTAAAAATCATTATTCAGTTCTTACACACACACACACACACACACACACACATATATATATATATATATATATATATATATATATATATATATATATATGTAGTCATTACTGTATTTAAATGTTGCTGAGTAGGTAAAAAAAAGTGTTCAAGATCTATGATAGAGCATATGCAGATGATACAACTCAAATAAAAGCCATCTATTGCCTTTAATGGTTTCACATTTTTGCAATCATCTGGCTATCGTCATGTACAAAGTTTCGCTAGAGGGGCATCCAGTGGGAAACTTCCAAACTACATCCTGTGTTCACACAGAGCTGTTGTCTATAAGTTTTTGCTCGTCAGCCAAATCACTAGTAATAATCTGTTCACCTAACCCTCTAACCATTACGCCACAAACAATTTCACCACATTACAACCCACACTGAATTTTTCTAAAGTTATTTTTATTATGACTATTCTTCTGAAGTCGACATGTCAAACTTGTTTGGCTCTGTGGGTTGGATAAGGTCAATTATTCCTAAAAACCCTATTCAAAGTGTCAGCCACCATAAACAAATGGGTTGATATACATTATAAGAAGTTTATAAACTATAAAGAAAAAAAAGAATGTTAGCTGTTAGCCAAGTCTCTATGCATATATATACATACGCAAAAAAAATAAAATAATCCACAAGATGCATATATATATATATATATTTATATCATCAGCACCAGCACCAGCAGTAGCAGCAAGTCATGCTGCCAGCACAGATTTTCCTGACTCTCACTCTCTATCCGTCCCTATCATCCATTGCTTCCAGAAGGTCTTCCAAACTGGGTCCTGCATCCACACAAAGCTGGTGTATATAATTTCTCGCTGTTTGGCCAACACTGGCACGTCTATGTGAAGGGGTCCATAGAAGAACATCCCGTATGAGTTTGGCCTTATTTTTCCATCAGTGTTCCACATGTCTAGTTCAACTTGCTGGATCATTTTAGAGATGGGAGGCAAGTGGCCGTACAGCTGTTGTTTTGTAAGATATATATGTATATATATATATATAGTTGTTTTAAGTTAGTGTCCTTTGAGTGAGAATAGAGACAGAAATTGTCCTAAATCCTTAACTGTTTGATATTACTTTCATAGTAATTTACTCAGCGTTTTTGCTTAGATGTGGCACAAAAACGAAGGAATAGGGCACCCAATGAGACTCAAACTCACTCATAAAAGTTTGC
>OY757946.1:3589386-3616053 GCA_963585895.1 Sepioteuthis lessoniana | reverse complement strand
GATTCCGTTTCCAGAAGTTTTTTCACAGAGGTCAGTAAATTTATTCTACTAAACTATTCATCTAAAAATGCACATTTGATTTAAAATAGTGATGTCTTAAATCTCAGCTGTATTATGTGTTGTTTAAATGAAGAATGAAGACTTATGCGAGTTAATTTTCAGGAAAACTTTACTTTTGGAAGGCGAACTTCTAAATTTGCTAAAGAAAACCCCCAAAATTGCCCCCCCCTGAAAAGAAAGGAAAAAAAAAAAATCCAAAACACCTCAAATGTAGTCTAACACGTGCTAAAGACGAAAGCCATAAAAGAGTTGACTCCTCCTCTCTCTTTCTTTCTCTCTCTCTCTCTCTCTGTGTCTCTCTCTCTGTCTCTCTCTCTCTCTCTCTGTCTGTCCACCACTAGATAACCATGAAATATACCACAAAATTTCTTTGAATTTTAACATCCAGCAGTCCTGGACTTTAACTAAGTTAAAACTTAAGATAAAAAAAGAGAATTTTTTTTTTTTTTTTTTTTTTTTTTTTACTACTGCGTACACATGGGAAGCAGCATGCTGTATGTGTGAGTCTTGCGGCTTAACGCTCAAGATTGCCAGTTCGATCGGGGAACTACTGCTGCTCATCTATAAGAGTGGCTTCTATAGATGAGAACAAAAACAGCCATCGAAAGATAACCATGACTAGTACTCAAACCAGATCCATAAACCGCATCGCTCTTCGCGCGGGTAAAAAAGGGGCGCGTCCTGCTGAGGTTGGAGCCCTGGCCTCGGTGTTCGAAAAATCAGCTACAGAGCTCAAACACAAACAAAAACTACTAAAATGCAAACAAACAATACAGATAGCGACATTTAACGTAAGAACCCTAAATAGAATAGGTCAACTATCAGAGCTAACTGCATCAGCCGTAGAACATAAGATAGATATAATTTGCATACAAGAGCACCGATACACGCACACCGAAGATATCAAGTATCACGAAACTGGAAATGGATGGATGCTGGTGACTGTATCGGCATGGAAAAACTCTGTCAATGCATCGGTAGGAGGGGTGGGAATACTTCTAGGACCGAGAGCGTTAAAAACACTGAACAGCATTGAGAGAATACAACCTAGGATGATTGCCGCAACGTTTAATGGCAACCCCAAAGCAACAATTATCTCCTGCTACAGCCCTACTAATGTTAGCGAAGAAAACGAAATAGCCACCTTCTACGAAGATCTATCCTCCCTAGTACGTAGCATTCCGAAACACAACCTGCTAGTCATTGGCGGAGATATGAATGCACAAATCGGGAAAAACAGACACAACAAATACAGCCTACACTACGCGTCTAACAGGAATGGACAGCATTTAATAGATTTCATGATAGAAAATAGATTAACCTGCCTCAATACAAACTTTCAAAAAAGGGAGGGGAAATTATGGACCTACACATACGCGAATAAGAGTAAAGCACAGATAGACTACGTCCTTATAAACAGGAAATGGAAGAATAGTGCGATGAATTGCGAGGCATACTCCTCCTTCGAGGGTGTGTCCTCCGATCATCGAATAGTTACGGCCAAAGTACGACTAAGCCTAAGAAAAAACGCCACACGTAAAGCGACGACCAAGCACTATGACTGGGCCCTACTCAACAACAGAGATATTAGAGATAAATATGCATTAGAATTAAGAAACAGATTCGAAGCACTACAAGAGAAGGTAGAAATAGGCACCCCAAATGACGAATATGAAAATTTTGTAGAAGCACACCTGGAGGCGGCAGAAAAGTGTATTCCAACAAAACCTAGAACTAAATATAGAGTCCCTTGGGAAACGCCAGCAGCTAGAGAAAAACGTGCACTTGTGAAGACTGCCTCCAAAAACTATCAACAGAACCCAACGAATACAAATGCACGAGAACTAGAAAAGGCGCAACATCAATTAACAGGAATATACCTAAAAGAACAGGCAGAATACGTACAAAATCAGATAGATAAGATTAGAGACTCGGTGGAAGATAGGCAATCCAGGATAGCCTGGCAAACAATAAACGAAGTAAGTGGAAGGAAGAGCACAGCCAAAGCAAAATTGAAAGCTGCAAGCCAACAAGAAAGAATAAAACTGTGGGAACAGCATTTCAAAAATCTACTAGGAAACCCACCGGAAATAACGGATGAACCGATCACCAGAATTATTAGTAAGCAATTAGACGTAAAACTAGGTCCTTTCACCAAAGAAGAACTCGACACGGTTCTCAGAAGAATTAAAAATAGGAAAGCGGCGGGGCTAGACGAGATCCCCCCAGAAGTGTGGAAGACGAGACAATTCGACGATATACTGCTCCGGCAATGCAACGCAGTCTATAGTCAAAATAGGATAGAACGATGGACGAAGGGATGCATCCTTCCATTCCCTAAAAAAGGCGACCTCGGACTAGCCAAGAACTACCGAGGGATAACACTTACATCCATAGCAGCCAAAATCTACAATGCCCTACTACGAAACCGCATAGAACCCAAAATGGAAAACATCCTTAGGAAAAACCAAAATGGCTTCCGGAGAAACAGATCCACAACCTCACAAATACTGACCATCCGTAGAATCCTGGAAGGCGTTCGGGCAAAAAACTTACAGGCGACATTACTATTTGTCGACTTTACCAAGGCCTTCGATTCCATACACAGAGGGAAGATGGAGCAAATCCTACTAGCTTACGGCCTACCAAAAGAAACCGTAGCAGCGATAATGATTCTCTACAGAAACACCAAAGTAAAAGTACGTTCACCAGATGGAGACACGGAATACTTCGACATTGTTGCAGGAGTACTACAAGGAGACACACTAGCCCCGTACCTCTTTATCATCTGTCTAGACTATGTGCTTAGGACTTCGATAGACAAAATCAGAGAAAATGGCTTTGAGCTGACTAAGAGAAGAAGCAAAAGGTACCCCGCAAAAACAATCACGGACGCCGACTACGCTGATGACTTGGCGTTACTAGCGAATACGCCTAATCAAGCAGAGACACTACTACATAGTCTGGAACGAGCTGCAGCTGGCATTGGCCTACATGTCAATGCAAACAAAACCGAATATATGTGTTACAACCAAACAGGCAACATTGCCACACTAGACGGAGCCTCTCTGAAACTAGTCGACAAATTCACCTACCTAGGAAGCAGCGTCTCATCAACCGAGAAGGACATCGACACACGACTGACGAAGGCATGGACAGCTATCGATAGGCTCTCGATCATATGGAAGTCGGACCTAACAGATAAAATGAAACGCAGTTTCTTCCAGGCAGCGGTTGTGTCGATACTGCTATATGGATGCACCACATGGACGCTTACGAAACGGCTGGAGAGGAGGCTGGACGGAAATTACACAAGAATGTTGAGAGCAGTATTAAACAAGTCCTGGCGACAACACCCCACGAGACTCCAACTATACGGACACTTGCCCCCCATCACAAAAACTATACAAGTTCGACGAACCAGACACGCAGGACACTGCTGGAGAAGCAAGGACGAGCTCATAAGCGATGTACTCCTGTGGACCCCCACTCATGGATGTGCAAGAGTGGGACGACCAGCACGAACTTACATACAGCAGCTATGTGAGGACACGGGTTGTAATCCTGAAGACCTGCCGGAGGCGATGAATGATAGGGAGAAATGGCGAGAGACGGTCAGGGATATCCGCGCAGGCGGCGCGACATGATGATGATATATATATATATATACATATATATATGTATATGTATATATGTATATGTATATATATATGTATATATGTATATATATATATGTATATATATATATACGTATATATATATATATATATATATACGTATATATATATATAATTATTATATATATATATATATATATATATATATATATATATATATTGTTTACATGCAGTTAAATGGTTTCAAGTATTTTTATTTATTGTTTGCACACAGTTAAATGGTTTCACATATTGCTATATAACGCTAATAATTATATTTCATATATTCATAAAAGATTGAATAGTTCTATTTGACCAATAAATGGGACCCTAACTGGTACTATGATTCAGGTTCAGAGTGGACCTGGGAGTAATGAAAGGGTATTTCACATTCCCCAAAGCTCCGGGACTAAAGGTTCACTATCAGATGGTTTTGTGTCAGATCCAGGATGCTCATGGCGGGGGTGGGGTGGGGTCTTAACTCTCTGCAGAGATGCAGTTGGCATATTCTTCTTTCCCAGCTGATAAGATGGTTGACTGTAATGAACATTGTTAATTAAGATGTTAATTAAGCTTAAATAATGATCAGTAAGAATATAACAGAAAAAACGGAGGAAATTGTGATGTCGATTGTTGTTTATTGGTTAGTTGTGTTTTATTGCATATCAACCTTTGTAGGTTATTTAATGCCAAATCCATTTTTATGTAAGTAATCAGTTCTATTTCAAACACTTCAGTTTAGCATGATGACAGTTTAATTGTCAAAAACATTTCTATTTCAAGCTATTCAGTTTTATCAAACAGTTATAATTCAGCTAATTCAGTTTAGTATAAGTACAGATTTTGTTTACAGTTAAATATCAAAACAGTTCTATATATAACAATTCAGTTTAGTGTAAGTACAGTTTCAATGTCAAAAAACAGTTCCATTTCAAATAGTTCAGGTTAGCATAAGCACACAGTTTAAATGTAAGTATGGTTTAATTGTCAAAAACATTTCTAATTGAAGGTATTCAGTTTAGTCAAACAATTCAGTTTAGCATAAGTATGCCGTTAGTTTTACTTAACCCATAGATAGGGCACTATCAGGTGCTACCATGCCAGTCCTGAGTGGATCTGGTTGCAATGGCAATGAAGGGGTGCCCCACATTCCCCAAATCCCCAGCATCACTGGAACCTCACCATCAGATTGTTTCATGTCATATACCAGGACACTCTTTGGTGGGGATCTTACCCCTCTACTGAGGTGCAGTCAGTGTATTCTACAGCCCCAGCCGACTGGGCAAGTGACGTCAATTGTGACATAGTTTTGGTGACGAACAGACATAATCTTCATTGCAATAGAATCGATCAATTATTTTCTTTTCTATTCCTAGTTTGTTGATATTAAACCGCTAAAATGTTTGGGGTCTTTTTTTTTTGTATTTTTTGAATTGCTCAGTTTTGTTGCCATAGACACGAAGATCAAATTTCTGACCAGGAAATCTTTTACAAAGACAAAAATGACAGACAAGAAAGCTGACTTTGCACAAGATTTAACTCTGATAAACTGGATAAAAAATATAAATTTTCAGTCTCTTGTTAGAAGTTCAATCAATTCAAACTATGATTACATTTAATTATTAAATACACTACTAACCATCGATTCGTACAACCCAAAAAATATTCCATAAAAAGTTAATTTTCTTCTAAATCAAAGATATCAGGATTTTATTATTATACAATAATCACTGATATTGTTAGGTATTATTTATTACCAAACTCTACAGCATTGAAACTCTTCAACAAAGGGAAAAGTTTAGTTTGAAAATACATTTACTTTTTTTTAGGATTTTGCATTGGGATGTACTTATTTTTGGACCACTAAATATTCATAATTTTGGTTACAGAGTCTCAGTAGTTTAGAGTTTGGTTATAAATAATGTCTCATTTTGATTGTATAACATTCTGTAAGAAATAATAATATCCTAGTATCTTTGGTTTAGAAGAAAATCAACTTTTTTAAAAGATTTTTTGGGGTGTACTTATTTTTGGGTGATACTATATTTATACTCTATTGAATATTTCAGTTTTTGAACAACAGCAACATCTCAGAATTAAAAATGAATGATTTTTTAAATCTTTATTTTAGAGAGTTCCAATGTTTCTTTTAGTTTTGGAAATAAATAAATTTATTGTTTGAACCAGAAAACTAAACCAAGAGTTAAAAACATTATTTATGCTTCAGCAGAACTTCGCTTATTTGAAAAATAAAGAAGAAAAGAATATTTACAATCGAGAGAAAAAAGTTAAGATTTTGATTTCAAGTTTGGTTATATATATATATATATATATATTTTATCTTCTGGAAGATGAAAGTTGTGATATTAGTGGCTTGATGGTAGGGAAGATTTCTTAGTCAGGTCTCCACTCTCCAAGAACCAATATTAGCATTAATATATCCATGATATACTAACACTGAATAAACAGAAGGAAAAAGAAACATATTTGTAAACATTTAATACCTAATATCTACAATATACATACCAGTGATAGTGCTCTTAGTGGAGTTGTTATCATCAGAGGGAAATGGACCCAGTTCAAATCCTGGATAAGGCTGTTTGCATATCATTTCATACAAATACCCTTAGGAAAGGCATGAATCCATCTATTTTCCTCCCAGCTATTGATAAATTGTAGGGCAGACTTGGTTCTTTAGCCTTGGTTAGGCAACCAGTCTAGGAGAAGAAACTCTGAATTCAAACCTGTTTAAAAATTCACCTAGTGTCACATCCTACTCTTGGTTTGGTTTGGTCTCTTGGTTTAATGGCATATCAATCTTTATGGGTTATTCAATTCTAAAGGCATCTTTGTAGAAGGGTTGCAGCGATACTATTTAATCTATAACTGGGAGAATTAGGAGGTTTTCCAGTTTGAAAGTGATTGTAAGAACCTGACTGGAGCTGAAGCTTGCTTACTTTATGGTCCCAGTCCAGCACTTTGCCTTTATGAGTGTCTGAGCAGGTAAAACTATACACATTGTTTCATGAACAAGCAGTATGTAGAAGGGGTACAAAAAAGAAAAAGGCTTAATCTGTAAAGTTAGGTAAAAGATAATCTTATGGCTTTACTGTTCCCTGGCAGGGTCAGAGACTGTCTCTACTAGTCATAGACCAGTGGTAAAAAGAGGTCAATAGAGGGTTTCTGAAACTGCCATGTGACCCCACTTCAGGGTCTCTAATAGACATGCCACATTTCCCAGGGAGATAATTACTTATTACATCCCTTCTTCTGTAGTTTCAGCTTGAGAAAAGAAAATTTGAAAGTAAAATGATTTTTTTTTCTTTTCAAAGTAAACAAATAAAAAACAATGAAAAATCAGAATAATAAAAATAAAAAGAAAAATACTGACTATTTCATTCTTTTTTTCAGATTGTCGGTCCTTTCATCCACTTTGGTCTGATTTTTATCGTGACACTGCTCACGTGGATTTTAGTCAAAAAGTGGTATATTTTGGAGCGTTTTGGTAAGTATATACTTTATATTTTGGTAAACTGAAAATTGATTTGCTTTCAAGATAGACTCTTGATTGAAAATATCTCAAACCAAGGTTTTATGCCAGACAATATATACTTTATTTAATAAAGAAAATGATATATAAGTATATTAATTAAAGAGACAATCATTTTTAAGGAAAAATTAAATTTATTTCATTATTATACACTAATGTACTTGAACTAGTATCCTCATCTTTGTTATTCTAATCATTTCTTCAGATATCTGTCATGGTTGGTAACTTACTGGGAATTTCAAACTTAAATCTTTATTCAATTAATAAGGGTAGAATGTTTACATTATACACTAATTTACTTGAACTATTATCCTTATCTTGATTGTTGTTATATCACATTTTGTTCATTGTTCTTTCCAGTCTTCTTCATTTATTGGTCATAGCTTGTAACTTTTGAAAAAATTTCAAAACCAAACCATTTATTCTCAATCAATGGGAGTAAATTCTTATTCCACTGTCCATGCTAAGATGATATCTTATATCAGTTAATTTCTCCTTCTTGTCCTTGGGATGTCTCTCTTACTGACTTATAGTAGATTGTATTTTGGGTGTCAAGTAAATAGACATAATTCAAAATGTTTTGATTTAAACAAAGCATGTGCACAGCTGGCAATGTTACGTGGTGATGTCTACATTGCAGTCTAGACCATGATAAGATGAGTCCAAACTTGTTTGCGTTTTGCATAGCACTAATACCCTTTCAAAAGATATGAATTATAAACTTGACTGCTCTCCCAAAACACTTCCAAACTATATCACCCTTCCCATCTTGTCCCATATGACAGTATATATAAAAGAATAACCCATCACATAAGAGCTTCTTTGTCTAATGAATGTATTGGCAGTCACCTAGAACTGTTGATTCTGTGTTTACACAATTCAAATAGATAGATAGATAGATCAGAATACACTGAGATCGATAGATAGATAGATAGAAGAAAAGTTTGCATGAAAAAGTGCAGTTATAAAACCAAAAAAATATTATAATCACAAACTCTAGAAGTTTGTTACTTATTAATTTCCATGTGGTGTGTTTGATCATTAGATTGATCTATCTATCTATCTATCTGTAAATATATATATATATAAGTCAGTAATTAGTCCAGTTATTCCGGAGTTGGGAACAATTCCAAGCTGGACAATTTAAATATTCAAATATAGAATATCAAAATTAAATCGTCCTAGTCAAGAGGTCAATGCAAGTAAAATCTATAGAGCAAATTATTTTTTCAAAATTAAAAACCAGCAATCGGTCACGTTAAGAAAATAAATTTATTTCCATCCTGTTAAAAATTATTGATATTAATCAATGCTCTAAAAATTAACAGAAATTCTTCAGCTCAACTAAAAAAATGGATCTTTTTTTTTAGTTGATCTGAAGAATTTCTGTTAATTTTTAGAGCATTGATTAATGTCAATACTTTTTAACAGGATGGAAATAAATTTATTTTCTTAATGTGACCGATTGTTAGTTTTTATTTTGAAAGAATACATATATATATGCACATATATATCACAACAGTGTATGGTTGTCACTATCTCACTTGACAGGTTTGTCGCAGACTAAATGCAGTATAATTTGGAGAGTGCTTAATATCTATGATGGAGCAATTATATAATAATAATAAATAGATATATATTAGTTTTTATATATATTTAATATATGTCTATTTGTTATATATATACATATATATATATATATATATCATCATGGTATACCACTGGCATGGATTTCCTTGACCTTCTCCCACCACTCCTCTCTATCATCCATTGCTCTCAGTAGGTATTCCATGCTGCATTCTGTATCAGTCCAGAGCTATTGTAGATAGGTACTAGCAAATCGCCTTACCATTACTCGTCCGTGCGGAGAGGTCCACTGGAGTACATCACTTATGAGCTCACCCTGACTTCTCCAACAGTGTCCTGCACGTCTTGGTTGTCTAGTTTGGATGGTTTTCAAGATGGTTTCTAAGGGGCCATACAGATATATATATATGTATACATATGTATCTACCAACCTCTCTGCACAAACAGGATATAACACAAGGTCCATTTTTTAAGCGGAGTTTTACAAGTTTGAATTCAGAATTTTCCTTCTCTGAGATTGGTTACCATACCAAGGTTAAAGAGCCCAGTCTGCTCTACTATTTATTCATAGCTGGTGGGAAAATAGTTGGATTCATGCCTTTCCCAAGAGTATTAGCACTATGTGACATGCAAACAGCTTTGCCTAGGATTTGAACTCAGGTCACTTTGTCCATTTCCAATGATGATTACAATTTCACGGTATGTGTGTGTGTATATATATATATATATGTATATATATATTTATATATATATATATATATATATACCGGCTCATTGATCTAGTGGGTAGTGTGTGGGCTAATAGTCTGGGAGACCTGGGTTCAATCCCAGGTCATGTCATACTAAAGAGTTTAAAAATGGTACTTGATACCTCCTTGCTTAACACTCAGCAATATAAGGTATGTATCAAGGGTAAAGTGGAGCAATCCAGGGAAAAGAGTAGTGCTCTCCCCTACATGTCAGTGTAGTAGCTATTGAAAAGGGAGCCTTATGGTCACCCTCGACTATGGTCGCCAACTACTACTATATATATATATATATATTCATATTCATATATATATACAGGGAGAATAGGGTACTATTTCTAAAATTGAAAGCACTTAATTAAAATCACAAATTATCTCGAAAATTATTTGCTTCCTTTCGGACCTACTTTTATGTTGTAAATAGAAACAGTTCTTAAGAAAGAGAAAAATATTTTAATAAATTAAGGCTGATTTGGATAATACATTTTGAATGTTTGCTCCAGAATGTGTATTATTTTTTTAATTTACTTACCTGATGAAACCCTTCTGTATTTGGATATAAATCAAATGTGCTGAGGTTAACATTCGATTTATAGTTGCAAGCTAAAAAGGATATTCATTAAAAGATTATAATGAGTTTTGGGCTTGAATTACATCAACAACATTTGACCTAAAAATGCCATCTGAAATTTGCAAATGATTTATGAGTTCAAAAATTCAGAACCAATTCAAAGTTTTTAAATTCTTATAGTTCAAAACTTTAAAATTTAGGGTTAGATTAAAACTTTTAAATCTTATGATTTATTTGAAATTTTATGATTCATTTAGTGTTTTCAAATTTTATGATTAATTTAAAATCTTTGAATTTTAGGTTCAATTGAAAACTTTAAAATCTTGCAATTAATTTAAAACTTGAAAATTTTATGTTTAATATAAGTAAGTAAAGTTGGCGACCTTAGTTGAGGGTGACCCTAAGGCACCGTGGTGTAGGGGAGGGCACTACTCCATTCCCTGAATTGTTCCACTTTACCCTTGATCCTTACCTTATAATACTGAATACTAAGCAAGATAGCATCAAGTACCATTTTTTGAGTCTTTGGTATGATGACCTGAGATTGAACCCTGGTCTCCTGAACCATTGGTGAACTCTCTACTCATTAGACCAATCAATTTAGAATTTTTAAAGATTTTTCAGGATTATTCAAAACTTTAAAATTTGCAGTTAATTTAGAACTTAAAAATTCATCTATAAATTTAACATTTTACAATTCGTCTTTAAATTAAAAATTTTAAAATTCACCTAAGAATAAAAAATTCCGCAGGTTAAAATTTATAACCTTATAATAAAAAAAAGTCTCAATGTCTTGATATTAGTCAATTTATTTTTATAGGACACGTAGCTAGATAAAATGGCAGGAGAGAATGAAACTTGAAAGGCCGTGTTTTTCTAATCTCCTTCTTGACAAAGAACAGCATTTATAACCTGCAGTATTCGTGAATATTGTGGCAAACAAGGACAGGGATTATTACTATTGTGGATTTTGCGGTCATTTTAAAATACATGGCAGTCATAAACAGAACAAGATAATAAAGAAAAAAGAGAACCTTGATTCTCATGGCTGTTAGAGTCGGGTAGCTTACCATTTCTAAAATGGGAAGCACTTAGTTAAAAGCTAAAATTAACTTGAAAGTTAATTGCTTCCTTCGTGGCCTATTTTCAAACTGTAAATAGACGCAGGACTTAAAGAGATTGAGAAAAAATTTTAATGAATAGCAACATGAATCAGGCAATTAAAACAAAACCAACAAAATCTCAACATATGGGTGGGACAATATTATATAGATCATAAACAAATATATAAACAATATATATATATATGTATATATATATATATATATATATATATATATATATACATATGAATAAGTAAGTCAGTTGGCCGACCATAGTCAAGAGCAATCTAAAGACTCCCTTTTATATATATAAATGAAAGCCTGCAGAGTTAGGAAAAACCTATCAAGGTTTCGCCTAAATGGATCATCATATTGTGTATATATATATATATATATATATATATATATATATATATATATATATATATATATAAACAATGTATTTAATATGTATATACAAGGGTTATTCCATAAAGTAGATGAATTTTTTTCAAGGAAATCAATTGTCTCAGAAGACAGTCAGCATGACCTTCTTTACTGACTCTTGCACCAGGAACTTTTTCTTTTCAAGAGACTCAGTGTGTTTCCACTCTATGAACTGTCTTTATGACTGAGGTTCATCATGGCAAACCTATGTCCAGCCAATTTGTAAAAATTTTTTTGCCTAAAATATGCTTCTCCATACACATCTATTAATTTCACATGGTTTGCATGTCTCAGCCTCAAAAAATTTAATGCCAGAGCTTTGTTCAAGCCTAGAGCACTCTGATTTTCCACCATTTTGAATAGCCTCAAAACAAATATTTTAATGAGTTTAAAATAATTTTTGCTATAAACCAATTCCAAACAATATAGAGTTTACAAATATGGAAAAAATTCTAAAAAAAGAAATAACTGGCTTATTAGCCTAGTGGTAGAGTGTTTGTCAATGACCTAGGAGACCAGGTTTCAATCCCAGGTTGAGTCATATAAAAGACTCAAAAATGGTACTTGATGCTGTCTTGCTTAACACTCAGTATTATAAGGTACGGGTCAAGGGTAAAGTGGAGCACCCTCCCCTCCACTTCATTGTAGTAGCTAATGGAAAGGGACCTTTGGGTCACCCAAGACTACAGTTGCCAACTTATTTTACTTATATATATAGAGTGTGATGGGCCAATTGACTTAATTACACAAAAATGAAAACACTGATATATGTAGTAAAATTACATGAAAATTTCTTGAAATTGAAGTTAAAAAATAATCACCATTGGTTTCAACCATGGCCTCCAGATAACTGTCAAGCGTTTCTTTGCTAAAAGGTTTCTGAAAAAAACAGAAAATCACGACTAAAACAATCTTTTAAATCTTTTGTTAACCACCATCATCATCATCATCATCATGTTTTGTTTTCTTTTTCGACCAATTCGTTATCTCTTTACCCACCAGGTCATTTCCTGAGACCTACGATTAACGGAAGAGAGTGAATATATAAATTCCGTTTGCACAGATCCTGATGTTAAGAGATACTTAACATACACATTATTTATTTTTAATAACATTCTCTTAAGTAGATGCACATTTGTATGTTTTAAATTTCTGGTAAACATTCACTTCCAGGAATCGTGTTAATTTGTTTGTTTGTGTCTTTCTCAACTATACCTAGGGCTTCAATTACCACAGATAATAACAATAATTTTAAGAGGTCACATTTTTTATCAGATCTTACTTAATTTATCATATTCTTTAACATTTATATTTTCATCTTTATGGAATTAATTTTTAAATGCTTTTTATACAACAAAAGAAGTGACAAAAATCAACTGGTAAAGTGTAATATCTATTTGTTGAAAGAAAATTGTTTTTTTTTTTCATTGTTTTTTGTCTTCAACTTTGCCCAGTCAGCTGGGGCTGTAGAATACACCGACTGCTTCTCTGCAGAGGGGTAAGACCCACCCCCTAACGAATGTCCTGGATATGACACTAAATAATCTGATGGTGAGGTTCCAGCAGTGCTGGAGCTTTGGGGAATGCGGAGTACCCCTTCATTGCCATCACTCCCTGGTCCACTCTGGCCCGGAGTGGTAGCACCTGATAGGGCCCTATCTATGGGTTAAATAGAACTAACAGCATACTTATGCTAAACTGAATTGAGTAAACTGAATAGCTTGAAATAGAAACATTTTTGACAATTAAACCGTACTTACACTTAAACTGCGTGCTTATGCTTAACTGAATTATTTGAAATAGAACTGTTTTTCGACATTAAAACTGTATTTACACTTAACTGAATTATTACATATAACGGCTTAAATAGTTTGAAATGGAAATGTTTTTGACAATTAAACTGTGTACTTATGCTAAACTGAACTGTTTTCAATAGAACAGATTATTTACATAAAAATGGATTTGGCGTTAAATAACCTACAGAGGTTGATATGCCATAAAACCAAACAAACCAAACCATTGTCTTCAACTGACCATTATATATCATCTAGCATAGACACCTGGTATTGAGCTCTCCATTTTGAAGATATTTGTTAAGTTTGGACAGAGTGAGCTTCAAATATATTTTATACCTGGTGTTGTGGGATCATCCCTATTCTCAATATACAATGGACTCTTCTAATAAACATATAAGATATTTGTCACTCCTCCCACCAGACTCGACTTGACACAAGGTCAATGACCCTAAGGCAGATTATAGTGGATATTTAGGCAAGGGAAAGGTCTGGCACGAGCCGAGGCTCAAACCCTGCTGGTCTATGCTGCTCATTGACCCACTAAGTGCAATGTGGATCTAATGAGCCAAGCAGTTTCATGAACCCACATTTGGGTCTGGGCACAGATGCCGGGTTATAGCTTAAACTAGACAGCAAGGTCTAGTGCTATACATAGGGGACAAAGGTGTCAATGTTGTAGTTCGCCCATCTGAATGTGGCCCAGCAGACGGCCGAGCAAAGGCCAGGGAATTATCTTCCAATAAACATATAACATTTGACTGTAATCCACTCTGGGAGTGTAGTAGCAAATAGCTACACTGGCGACCTTGTATTATTTGTTTTCTGTAATATATAACTTTTATTCTTCTCTCTATGTACGTGTTTGTCTTATTCGTTTTATGCTCTTTCAACATGTATTTACAATGGTGTTTCTGTTATTTTCATGAAAAATTATCACAAATCAAAGACAATTCATATTTTATTAGTCAGTATTTTTTACCAGGGGTTGTATATACAGTTTATCCAAAAATGATCAAGCTGTTTGATATTCACAAAAAGAGTTGCATTAAAATTTAAATGTCTGTCTGTATCAATGATCAAGTCCCAAAAAATAGTGATTTCAATGCCTTTTATAACTGGTTCAGAGTGTTGGTCATACCCTTTTTCAGAATTATTATTTTCATAAGTTTTTCACACCACTTATAATTGATGTTTTTCACTGAAGGCTAAGTGACAGCAAGTCTTTTCAGGTCTTCTATGTATTCTAGTTGATCTTAGCAATACTGTTGTCTAGATGGTCTTGATTCTTTCCCAAATATCCAATTTCTCTAATCTCCTATCCAACCCCTTAGAGACTGTTCCAAGTTCTCCAACTATAATTAATAGCACTGTCACCTTTTCAGATTATCGTTATTATTATTACTTTCACACCAGTTTTAATTGATGGTTTTTCATTGAAGGCTAGTGACAGCAAGTCTCTTCAGGTCTCTAGGACTCTCATAAGTATCCTAGCTGATTTCAACAGTGCTGTGGTCTAGATAGTCTTGATTTTTTCGTCAGATCTCCAGTTTTCTTTCTGGGTTCTTAGAGAGTGTTCCAAAGGGTCTAATTATGAATAATATCATTCGGCATCTTCATGTTCTGCAACTTTTTGGAAGCACTGGTGATGTAAAGGCTTCTGTTGCGGGAAAATGGACAGGGTGACCCAAGCTCAAATCCTGAATGAGGCTGTTTGCATTTCACATAGCATTAATCCCCTTGGGAAAGGTAGGAATCCAACTATTCTCCCTCTACCTATAGTAGGGCAGAATAGGCTTTTTAACCTTGGCAATCAGTTTAGGAGAAGGAAAACTCTGAATTCTAACCAATTAAACTTCAATCAAAAATTGACCTTGCGTCACATCCTGCTGGTGCAGAGGGATAGGGTAAATACATTCATGTTCAGCAACTTTTTCAGATCTCTAGCAAGGTCTTGGTAATTGCCCAACTTTTCACTTTCTTTTTTTTGTTTACTCTGTGGTCAGCTGAAATGGCAAAATCCGAGAGATGACAAATTCTTTTCTTCTTGTTAATTAATATGAGGTCTAGTCTTCTGGTTGGGATTCGGTGATCCGTTTGCATCTCAAAGAATCTTACGCATCTCATTTTCTAGGACAGAGTCTGGTTTGTGCATATACTATTTGTTAGTATTGCCAAACATTAATTTTTTGCACAATTCCTTGTGGATCAACTTTCCCACCCAGTCATGCCTGCTTTTGTATTTCTTTTATGCCAGTTTGCATTTAGTTATGAGTTTAACAGTTTCTTCTCTTTTTTTTTTTCTTTTTTTTATTGTGGACTTTTTGTCCTCATCTTGGTAGTTCCAATCCGAGGTTGCGGTTAATCACCTGAAGAAGGCCAGAGGTGAAATCTGTCCGAAACATAGTGAGAAGAAACAACAAAAAAACTACCAAGATGAGGACAAAAAGTCGGCAATAAAAAAAAAATTAATTCTCAGATTAAGAAGCCTCATCTCAAAAGGATTCCCAATAAAGACAGTTTCTTCTCTATCATTACACTTGCTAATCTCCTGCATTCTATCCATTTTTGTTTCTGCATAATTTGATTTATAGCATTAATTTGTGCTTCTATTCAAACAGATTCAGTTTTTCTGTTGAGGTTTCCCCTTCTCAGCCATATCCAGGTTATCTCGAGTGCAATCTCCCCAATTTGTTGCTTGAAGTATCTGTACAGTTGTTTTTCTTCCAAGCAGTAGTTGTGTCAACACTACTGTACATATGCACCACATGGACGTTAACAAAATGCATAAAGAAAAAACTAGATGGGAACAATACAAGAACTTTATGAACTATATTGAACAAATCCTGAAAGCAACACCCCTCAAAACATCAGCAGTATGGCTGCTTACCTCCCATCTTAAAAACTATCCAATTAAGATGAACAAGACATGCGGAACTCTACTGGAGAAACAAGGACTCATAAGTAACGATCAGAAGACCCCTGCACATGAACGTGTCAGTGTTGGCTGACCAACAAGAACTTATTTACATCAGCTCTGTATGGATCCTGGATGTCGTCTAGAAGACCTACAGCAAGTGATAGATAATACTATTTACCAACCCCTCCGCTCGGGCAGGATATGACACAAGGTCAATTTTTAAGCGGAGTTTAACAGGTTTGAATTCAGAGTTTTCCTTCTCCTAGACTAGTTGCCTAACCAAGGCTGAAGAACCTAGTCTGTCCTACTATTTACCCATAGCTGGAGAGAGAATAATTGGATTCATACCTTTCCCAAGGGTATTAGTGCTATGTGAAATGCAATAAGTCTCGTCCAGGATTTGAACTCGTGTCGCCGTGTCCATTTCCTATGACGATAACGACAACACCACGGGCACCTCCAAGTGATAGATGATAGGGACGGATGGAGAGAGGGAGTATCAGGGAAATCTGTGCTAGCAGCACGACTTGATAATGATATTTCTTAGATGTTTTGTTGTTGTTGTTTTCGTGTTTGTCCTTAAGTTAATTTTATTGATGCTGTGTTTGGCAGCTGGAATCTGTCTGTTTTTATACTTTTGGTATATATATTCTTTGAATCACAGAATTCTTACATCTCTAGTGAGTACTCGCCCCTCTTCTTTTCTTGTGACATAAAGGCTAAGTCATCTGCCAAATATGAGGCCTTGCACATTGTCATCAAGTTCCTTTCTCTATGTTCCATACATCTGAGTTTTTCTTTTGTCCGTTTCACGAAGGATCCAGATTATCTTACAAGGGAGACGACCAAAGTATGTATCTTTTATATTTTACCTACTATCGAATACTTTTTACATGTCACTTTTAATCTTTTTTACCTTTTTTATTAATCTATTCACTCTAGATGTCTGGGTCATTCAGAGAAAACGATTACAAAACGTTCATAGATGGAATAAGCTGCTTTATATATAGATTATTGTTTTACTGCTGGTGAGTTTTGTATATCAGCATTAGCTTGCTGTTTTTCACTGGATTTCCTCAGGTCTCCAGGACTCTTCTCAGTATTCAAGCCAATCCTAATAGTACTGTGTTCTGGATGTTCTGTGGTTATTTCTCTGATTTTCAGTTCTTTTTCCAAGGAACCATTCCAAACGCATCTACTTCAACTGGTATCACCGTCTCCGGCATGTTCCACAGGTTTTTTTTGTTCTCCAGCAAGGTCAAAATATTTGTCTATTTTTTTATATTATTTTACTCTTTTGAGAGTTTTTTTACACCAGTGTCAGCTGATGGTTTCTCTCATTGGAGTCTGAGTGAAAGCAAGTTTCCTCAGGTCTCCAGGACTCTTCTCAGTATTCTGGCTAATTTCAACAATGCTGTAGTCTGGATCATTTTGATTCTTCCTCTGCTTTCCATTATTATTATTATTATTATTTTTAATTTTCAGTTTTATTTTCAGTTTCTTAGAATCCTTCACTGGGTCCTTGCCCAAGACATTGGGCAGTGGTTCCCAACTGATTTTGTGCCATTCCCCACTTTGGTATTTCTAAAATTCTGATGACCCCTCACCCCTGCAATATCTAATTCTTACATATTCATGTACTTGCTCTCTAAATAAACCCCACCAAAATATTACCGGTAGGGCATATGCCCCATGTTGGGAATCACTGACCCGGCATGAGGGAAAGTAGTGATTATACGCATTCTATGTATTTATGTTTTTACTGCTTCTTTTGGACGATATTTTTCTCTCACTTTGACCGCACTCTCCTAAGGAGATGGGCAGTTTTGCAAAGGGAAACGTTTTTTGTATTTCATATTGACTGGGACTGTTGGGAATCTTGTAAATGTGTTTATTTGTTCCATTTTTGATCATACCCAAGGCTCCTACTATTACTGGCACAGTGCCAGTTTTAAAATGCCACATTTTTTTTTCAGCTTTTATTTTCAGGTCTTTGTATTTTACTTATTTTATTGTATTCTTTGACAAATATTTGTTGGTGCTGAGAAATTAATTTAAAGGCGTGTCTTTCTTTTTATAGTCCTTAATAAGTTGATCTGGTCTATTACTCTTTATTTTTCGATCAGTTTCGTACCGGACATTGGCATAATAGTTAGAATGTTCACCAATGGCCCGAGAGACCTGGGTTCAATCCCAGGTCGAGTCATACCAAAGACTTTAAAAATGGTACTTGATGCCTCCTTGCTTAACACTCAGCATAATAAGGTACGGATCAAAGGTAAAGTGGAGCAATCCAGGGAAAGGAGTAGCGCCCTCCCCTACACCTTGGTGTAGTAGCTATCGAAAAGGGAGCCTTCGGGTCACCCTTGACTATGGTCGCCAACTTTACTTTTTTTTTACCTGGGTAGGAAACTCCCAGTGAATAATAGCTTCTTTTTCTTCTCTTATTGGTTCTGGTTGGTGTTCATACCATTTTTAACAATTCATCGAATTTATATACTTTCCAATGAATGTAATGTCCCCATTTTGTCAAGTGGGGTGTTCTCATGGTGTAATGGTTAAAGCAATGGACTACTGAATCATAGTAAGCGAGTTCACACTCCAGTCGCGCTATTTGCCCGAAAGTGAGTTCACTTTCGGGCAAATACCCTTGGGAAAGGTATGAACCCCCTAATCCTCCTTGCTATAGGTTAAATAGTACCACTACTGTTCTTCTAGAAGAATGGCTTTGGCATTAAATAACCTGCAAAGGTTGATATGCCATTAAACAAAGAAACCAACCAACCAACCATTTTGTCAAGACTTAAATCTTCTTCTTCTTCTTCTTCTTCTTATTATTATTATTATTATTATTATTATTATTATTATTATTATTGTTGTTGTTGTTGATGTGTTTGTTATTGCAATCACTATTTTTAACTCTCCTCCTTGCGAGCTTTTTTTTACAAAGTAGACATGAGTTCAAGCCTTGGTAAAGAACTTCCAATTCATTATTTCCAGTTTGCAGTTTTCCTGCAGTTAGAAAATGATAGTCTGAGCAAATTGTCTTAAGAATTTAAAAAAATTCCCTTTCTTTTTTTTTTGAATATTTTCATTCTTTCTTTTTTGCATTTTTTTTTTCTTTCACCTCCTTCAAAATTTCCTCACTTTCCTTTTTGTCGTTCTATATTTCTATTATTTCTTAGATGTTCTTTCTTTCATTGTTTTCTCTTTCACAAATGCTTCTTCTTCTATAGTTTGATCTTATTTGACCAAGAGTAATTGCTTTATTCTATTCTTCCTTGCGTCTTCTTTCTTTTTCTCTCTTTCTTTCTTTCTTTCTTTCTTATTCTTCTCTTCTCAGGTCTTTCTCTCTTCTTTTTTTTTTTTACCTTTCTTGCATTCACTCTTTCTTTCTTATTCTTGTGCCAGGTCATTGTTTTTTTCTTCTCTTCCCAGGCCATTCTCTCTTTCTTTCTTTCTTTCTTATTCCCTTCTCAGGACTTTCTTTCATTCTTTCTTTCTTTCCAGGCCTTTCTTTCTTTCTTTCTTTCTTTCTTTCTTTCTTATTCTCTTCTCGGGTCTTTCTTTCTTTCTTTTTTTCCAGGCCTTTCTTTCTTTCTTTCTTTCTTTCTTTTCGGGTCTTTCTTTCTTTCTTTCTTTTTTACCAGTTCTTTTTTTTCTTTCTTTTTATTCTCTTCTCAGATTCTTTCTTTCTTCCTTTTTTCTTATTTTCTTCTCAGATTCTTTCTTTCTTTCTTTCTTTCTCCTCTCAGATCTATCTATCTATCTATCACAAATTCTCTTTCTGTTTCTGTGAATCAACCATACTTATTTCACAAAATTATTACTAATTCTTTTGTTTCATCTTTTATTTTTTTTAGGTTTGAAGCTTTTGATATTTGTTTCCTACCTGGCTGTTCTAGTTGGTGTGTACGCGCTTCCATTGTTCATTGACTCACCTTGTATACAGCCTGCTGGCAGCCTACCGCCAAAACCACGAATGTTTGCCCATCGAGGGGCATCAGGTGTAAGTGTCCATAGTCTTACTTTACAAATGAAACATTATAAAGTTTGTTTTTGTTGTTGTAGAGATGCTGTGATTGACAAGATACTCATATGTCTTGTTCAACGAAAAAGTTTAACTAAACAAAGCACGTTCAAATCCTGAACAAGGTCGTTTGTGCTTCCTGCTTCACTAAAGCAGTCAGGAAAAGTAAGAATCCATCTCTTTTCCTCTTGCAAGCTATTGGCTAAGTAGTAGAACTGAGTATGGCTCTCTAGCCTTGGTAGAGAAACCAATTGAAGAAAAGGAAAAACTGAACTCAAAACCTGACCACCCAATTGGCTGTGGGTCGATTGAGGATGGGATGCTGGTGCCTGATCAGTCTGTGACCTAGCAACAAAAGTGATCACATGACTAACAACACTATTTTGGCCCTTACTAGGCTAGATGGGTGGTTGGAGTGGTCTGACCCAATCAGTGGCTCATTATATCAAGCCCTAGTACCTATATGATTGTCTCAACAGTATTCGTAAAATTGATCTCATGGCAAACAAATACCCAATTCTGTTTTATCTTAAAAGAGCTAGAAGGCAGTGGCCAAGGGCCATTTGCACCAAGATAACAATACTTAAAACCATTCAACTGTCTGCAAGCAAATTATTAATTTTATACATAATTGTTAGTGTTAAATACCGATACCTTGAAACCATTTAACTGTGTGCAAGCAAATGATTAATATCAAATAGAATTATTAGTGTTAAATACCAATACCTTGAAACCATTTAACTGTGTGCAAGCAAATGATTAATATCAAATAGAATTATTAGTGTTAGATAGCAATACTTGAAACCATTTAACTGTGTGTAGTATATTGGTTAGTAAGAAACGGAAGCATCATTTCAGCCAGCTTTTGAGTTGTGGATATAAAAGGCGGAAGTGATTACTTCTTGCAGTGTACATTCGTTCTCTGGACTATTTGTGTTCTTTTGTGCGTTAACCAAACTACAAAACTGTGTGCAAGCAAATGATTTAAATCAAATAGAATTATTAGTGTTAGATAGCAATACTTGAAACCATTTAACTGTGTGCAAGCAAATGATTAATATCAAATAGAATTATTAGTGTTAAATACCAATACTTGAAACCATTTAACTGTGTGCAAGCAAATGATTAATATCAAATAGAATTATTAGTGTTAGATATCAATACTTGAAACTATTTTTACTGTGTGCAAGCAAATGATTATTTAATAGAATTATAAGTGTTAGAAAGCAAAACTTTAAACCATTTAACTATGTGCAAACAAATATTTAATATCAAATAGAATTATTAGCGTTAAATAGCAGTTCTTGAAATCGTTTAACTGTCCAATTGTTGAAAACATTTGTGGGATAACAAATGAGCTTAAACACATTTAAGAGGATTTAGCATTAGATAACCCAGAAGTGTTGATATGCGATTAAATTAGATCATCAAGTCAAAACTTGAGGAATGATGATAGGAGAATTTATGTCTCACTGGTGCACTATTTTTTTGTTATCAGCTCATCCAAAAAGTGTGGGGCTGGTCCTATACAAGCCTTTATTACTAGAAACAAATCACTTTTGAGAACCGTCTAGCAGTTCTAATCTTTTAATGGGGTTATTCAGCAATAATACAAGTCTGATGGGAGAATTATTTGTCTCTGCCTCCCACCAGACAAGACTTGACATGACGTCAATGATCTGAAGGTCGGCTTAAAGTGAGGATCAGTGAAGGGGAAGGTTGGGCATGAGCCGAGGCTCAGCCCCTGCTGGTCTTTGTTGGCCATCGACCCACTTAGTTTGATGGGAGAGTTAGTGTCTATATTTTTTTTGAAAACTAGTGATAATTTACGCAGAAGAAAATTGTTTTATTGTTGTTTTTTTTTAAATATTGGAAACTCTTGCACCGGGCTGGTGCTAGTATCAAATGACCCCCTACCCTCTGATTCTATGCTATGGGATCCCGACTCTACTACAAGTCAATTTTGATAAAGTAGGTTTGATTTCTTTGTTTAATGGCATATTATCCTTTGTGGGTTATTTAATGTGAAAACCATCCTTCTAGAAGAACAGCAGTGATACTATTTAACCCATAGCTGGAGGGATAAGAGGGTTCATGCCTTTGATTTGTTTTTTTTATTTAATGGCATATCAAGCTTTGTAGGTTATTTAATACCAAAACCATACTTGTAGAAGAACAGCAGTGATACTATTTAATCAATTGCTGGGGAAGTTAGAAATATACAAAAAGATACTAGAAGATACTATTTAACCCAAAGCTGGGGCAGTAAGTGGTGGTGGTGGGGGTCATACCTTTCCCTAGGGGCATTAGTCCAAAAGTGAATGTAATAGCTTGACTGGTGTTTGAACTTGCTTACTTTGTGGCTGAAGTCCAGTACTTTAGCTATTATGCCATATAGACACTCCCTTCATAAAGTAGTATCCATATAAAATATATGAAACCTGCCCTTCCAGGGCCCCCAAATTAACTTAGCCTCCCTAGTTGATTGATTCAAAGGTAATATGTGCCAGTGCCGCTTTTGCAGACAACTTAATCTTGTGTAGTTTGTTATGTTGAACAACAACAACTGACTTGCTGAGTACAACATAGAGCTGTGAGCAGGATCTGAGCTGGTGGAATGGGAGAGCACCTTTATTGAGGCAGGTATATCTGTCGCCTCAGCCAAGACTTATGCACAGACATTTTCTAGTGCGGAGATCAAAAGAGATGTCGAATTTGCAAAGTTATTCACATCAACATTCAGTTGTGAAGCAAACAGAGTCGCCAAAAGAATCACCCAACTATTTATGGAACATCTCATTGTGTACCCACAGGCACGTCATTGCATAGGCTGTGATTGGCTGCTGGTAATATGAGCGGAGGTAATTCTCAATATATTCCAGCTTCAGTTATGGGAGTCACCGCTATTATTATTCTACAAGAGACAGCTTGCATATGCTGGACAATGCAATGCTTAAGGAACTGGTTGGTTACTTGTTTGTTGTTTAATGGCATATCAACCTCCTTGGATTATTTAATGCCAAATCCATCCTTCCAGAAGAACAGTAGTGGTACTATTTAACCCATAGCTAGGAGGATAAGGAAGTTCATACTTTTCCCAAGGGTATTTGCCCAAAAGTGAACGTAATAGCACGACTGGCACGTAATAGCACGAACTTGCTTACTACGATTCCGCAGTCCAGTGCTTTAACCATTACACTATGAGAACACCCCCAAAGGAGTTGGGTACCAGGAGTATGGGTAGCATGCCCGCCATACTAAATCTAGCCAAAGAACCCCCAGTATCACTCCCATCACTTGTAAGTCCTGCAAAAACACCAACCTTGAAACTTCCTCAACTCAACACGGAAATAACCTCACGGCAATTCCAAATGTTCAGAATAGACTGGGAAGTGATTGCAAAAATGACCTATCTTCCTTCTACACAAACTAACATTTGGCTATATAATTGCACTGACAAAACTATCCAGAACTCTATCATCAACCCCTCAATAAGTTTTTCAACACCAACCCAAGCAAACTATTTATCGTACTTGACGTTTTGGTTACACAAAATTGAATCCTATGGTACACAGGATTTTTGAGTCCTGATTGTTCCAGTCTGGAAATGGTGCTAGATAAAAATCCATCATCCTGCATTATGTTCCCAGCAATGCAGAGACCATATTGATTTACAGCTTGCTCCCTTGTCTGCCATCTGGACACAAGTTGGAATCCTACAGCAACTGTCAGTATTGTATTTCTTCTACTATATCAGTGGGATAACTTCTACATAATTAGGCCAGGGATTCTTGCTTGATGTTGATAACATGTGTTCTGGCACTGTCTGTTTCTTATCGAATGTATTGGGGCTGCTAAGCCTGATTCCATAAACAGGCGTGCATAAACGGTTATATTAGTAATGCAATTGGAGTGTAGAAGACATTAAAAAAATTAAATTCTAATCCCTTAACATATGACACTATTAGAATAAATTGACGACAAAAATAAAAAGAAAATAATCTATTTTATTACTAATCTTTTAGAGTTTTTTTTATTTCCCGCCCATTTAGCAAACATTTGAATATAATTATACATTTAATATATACACATATCTATGTACAATACATTCATGTATTCTCGAGAATGAAGTCCCAGTGACATGATGGCTAACATGTTAGACCGCAATATTGTGCCTGTGGTGTAATGGTTATCGTCGCAGGATATGGACACGGTGACACGAGTTCAAATCCTGGACCTGACTGATTGCATTTCACATAGCACTAATACCATTGGGAAAGGTATGAATCCAAATATTCTTCCTCCAGCTATGAGTAAATAGTAGGGCAGACTAGGTTCTTCAGCCTTGGTGAGGCAACTTGTCTAGGAGAAGGAAAACTCTGAATTCAAACCTGTTAAACTCCGCTTAAAAATTGACCTTGTGTCATATCCTGCCCGAGCGGAGGGGTTGGTAAGTATGATATTGTAGTATATGAGTTCAAACTCCAACCATGATTTCACATTCACTTTCAGACTAATGCCCATGGGAAATGATTGTTTGTTTCAGTTTTATGGTATATCAACCTTTGTAGGTTATTTAATGCCAAATCCATTTTTATACAAATAAACAGTTCTGTTTCAAACAATTCAGTTTAGCATAAGTACACAGTTTAATTGTCAAAAACATTTCTATTTCAAGCTATTCAGTTTAGTCAAACAGTTCTAATTCAGACAATTCATTTCAAGTATAGCTTTTGTTAACACACAGTTAAATGTCGAAACAGTTCTATTTCCAGCAATTCAGTTTAGCATAAATATGCAGTCTAAATCTCAAAACAGTCTTATTTCAAGCAATTCCGTTTAGCATAAGGTTTGAAAACTGTCTTTTTTCATTAGTAGTTAATTAGCAGTCATTTAGAAGTTTTCTAGGTTGAATTAAAACTCTTCTACTGATAATATTGATCATATTGTTTTCTTTTTTTTTTTTTTAAACAGATTGCACCTGAAAACACGTTAATTGCATTCCAAATAGCGGCAAATCAAAGTGTCTATGGATTTGAATCTGATGTACGAATCAGGTAAATCATTTCTTTTTTGCTGTTGTAATTCTCATAAAAAAAAAATTTGCTCCCCTGTCAAAATCATATAATGCCCTATCAATAGAACTAAGAAACTACTGACGATATTCCCCTGCCGAGAGGTAAAGCCATCTGCCACCAAAAAATGGTGGTGGGGTCCTGAGTAAGACCCTCAGCTGAGTCTGATGGGATAGCTCAGGTTCTAGAGATCTAGGGAGTATAGAGTATGCCTTGATTCCCATTACTCCCAGGTCTACTCTGACCTTGTGTGGTAATATCTGTTAAGGTCTCGTCTAGGAGTCAAATATATCTGTTTAAAAATTATTCATGTTAGATAAGAATACTTGATGTTATATGACTGTAAATTATTTGTATTTTGGAGTAATATTTGCTGTTGTATAAAATGGACTTGGCTGGCAACCCAAGTTCAGTTCCTGGACGAGGTTCTTTGCATTTTCTATAATGCTAATATCCTTAGGAAAGGTATTCATCCTATTATTCTCCCTTCAGCTATGGGTAAATAGTAGAACAGACTGTGCTATTTAGCTTTGGTATGGCAACCAGTCTAGGAGAAGGAAAACTCTGAATTCAAGCCTGTTTGAAACTCCACTTAAAAATAATTACTTAAAACCATGTAATTATTAGTATTAGATAAGAATACTTGAAACTATGAAACAATGTGCAAATTATTTGTATTAGATAGGAATAGTTGAAACTATGAAACAATGTGCGAATTATTTGTATTAAATAGGAATACTTGAAACTATGAAACAATGTGCAAATTATTTGTATTAGATAGGAATACTTGATATCATATAATTGTATGAAAAATGGGAAAAAGAATTTTTTAAAAACAACTCAAGAAATTGTCTTTAATTGGATCATTTTGAGATGAGGCTTCTTAATCTGAGAATTAATTTTTATTTATTTATTCTCAGATTAAGAAGCCTCATCTCAAAATGATTCCAATTAAAGACAATTACAAAAATTCGGTACGGACCCGACTATAGAAGACCAGATAAGGATTTATAAGACCAAAAAATCCATCCTTGATCGCCCTTCGGAGCCTGTGGCGCAGTGGATAGAGGCATTGAGTCTCTACGGTTCCAGGTGAGCATTGTCAGAAGATAGCAGTTTCAAATCCTACCCAAGCCGGCCAAAAGTTTAC
>OY757946.1:3574386-3584386 GCA_963585895.1 Sepioteuthis lessoniana | reverse complement strand
ATATATATATATATATATTTTTTTTTTTTTTTTTTTTTTTTTTTTTCAAACAGGCTGTGTTAAAAATTATGGAGTATTTCTTTTTTATGATTTTCAATTGTAGATATTCAAGTCTTCTTGTTTTTTATACATTGATATCAAGATGACAGAGAAAGTGTCCCATATCTTTTACCCAAGCACTTTCAACCTTGTCACTGGTCATCCTCAGGGTCATTATTGGGCTAACTAGAAAAAAAAGAAAAAAAACCTTCTAAATAAATAAAATTCAGACCAAACAAACAATCACCATAACTAATAATTCCTCTGAAGACAACCAGTAACATGACGAAAAACTGTACAAAAAACAATGAGAAGACTTGAACGTCTACACTTTAAGATTATCAAGAAATATTCCATGGTCTTTTACAAAGGCTGTTTGAATAATAACTTGCAGCCAAAATGCAATATATATATATATATATATATATATATATATATATATTGCTGAACTGCATGTTGGGTAGTGCTTTCAACAATATCTTCATATGATGATTCTGAGAAATGGCAGAGTTTGGGTGGGGTTGGATTCTCATCATACCTGATGTCTCAGCAGTTTTTCACAAAGGCACCAATTTTAGTTGTGAAGCACAATATATACATACCACACCCGAACGGATGCAGTTTTTGTCCATTTCGTCTGTCTTCTAATATATTTCTTTTCATCTAGGTTATTCATTCCTGGGAACTGAGAGGCTGAAATGGCAATGAAACTACAACACCCAGATTAGTTGGCAACAATATTACACCGTCAGCCATATTTGAAATTTGAAATTAAAAGATATGTGACTTCTCCAAAACATGTTGGGGGTCTTTGAATTCATTCAGTTGGGGGTCAAAATTTACTTTGATCTCTTCAAATTTACTCTTTGGATGAATTACATTCAAACAAATATGTCAGACAATTTTCAACTAATTCCCTGAAAAACTGCTGAGGAAACCTTAAATGCTATATACACTATTTGGGCATCTTGTGTGGTGTAATGGACAGGAAACTAGGATCAATGGATGCCTTGAGTTACAACTAAGTAAAGTTTAGTAAATGAATATACAGTCCTTCCTATAAAATATATCTCCAGCGTTTCACAGACATAATTGAAGTATTTGCTTTCTGCTAATTCCTTTTAAATATTGTGCTCTTTTAAATATTGTGCTCTTTTAAATATTGTGCTCTTTATTCCGTAGAAACCTCAGTTTATGCCTCTCTTTTCCAATCCATTCATACCTATCTATCTATCTATCTATCTATCTATCTATCATAGTCTGTTCCTCTTTATTTTAATCTATCTATCTATCTATCTATCTATCTATCTATCTATCTATCATAGTCTATTCCTCTTTATTTATTTCTATCTATCTATCTATCTATCATAGTCTGTTCCTCTTTATTTCTTTCTATCTATCTATCTATCTATCTATCATAGTCTGTTCCTCTTTATTTTAATCTATCTATCTATCTATCTATCTATCTATCTATCTATCTATCATAGTCTGTTCCTCTTTATTTTAATCTATCTATCTATCTATCTTGTTCAGGATTGCACGCAGCAATCCTGAACAAGTCCTGGCAGCAACACCCCACAAGACACCAACTGTACGGCCACCTGCCCCCTATCACGAAAACTATTCAAGTTAGGCGAACCAGACATGCAGGACATTGCTGGAGAAGCAGAGATGAACTCATAAGAGATGTACTCTTATGGATCCCCACACACGGCCGCGCAAAAGCAGGACGACCAGCACGAACGTACATTCAGCAGCTATGTGAGGATACAGGTTGTTGTCCTGAAGACCTACCTAGGGCGATGAACGATAGGGAGGAGTGGCGAGAGAGGGTCAGGGATATCCGTGCTGCCAGCACGATATGATGATGATGATCTATCTATCTATCTATCTATCTATCTATCTATCTATCTATCATAGTCTGTTCCTCTTTATTTCTATCTATCTATCTATCTATCTATCATAGTCTGTTCCTCTTTATTTTAATCTATCTATCTATCTATCTATCTATCTATCTATCTATCATAGTCTGTTCCTCTTTATTTCTATCTATCTATCTATCTATCTATCTATCTATCATAGTCTGTTCCTCTTTATTTCTTTCTATCTATCTATCTATCTATCATAGTCTGTTCCTTTTTATTTCTATCTATCTATCTATCTATCTATCTACCTCATTCTGTTCATATCTATCTATCTATCTATCTATCTATCTATCTATCTATCTCTCTAAGTTTGTTCATATCTATCTGTCTATCTATCTATCTATCTATCTATCTATCTATCTAAGTCTGTTCATATCTATCTATCTATCTATTTATCTATCTATCTATCATAGTCTGTTCCTCTTTATTTCTATCTATCTATCTATCTATCTATCTATCTATCTATCATAGTCTGTTCCTCTTTATTTCTATCTATCTATCTATCTATCTATCATAGTCTGTTCCTCTTTATTTTAATCTATCTATCTATCTATCTATCTATCTATCATAGTCTGTTCCTCTTTATTTTAATCTATCTATCTATCTATCTATCATAGTCTGTTCCTCTTTATTTCTTTCTATCTATCTATCTATCTATCTATCTATCTATCTATCATAGTCTGTTCCTCTTTATTTCTATCTATCTATCTATCTATCTATCTATCTATCTATCTATCTATCTATCTATCTATCTATCATAGTCTGTTCCTCTTTATTTCTTTCTATCTATCTATCTATCTATCTATCTATCTATCTATCTATCTATCTATCTATCTCAGTCTGGAAGAAAGGTCATTTTTCCGCCTTTGTTTTTTTCTCTTGCAAATTTTAACTCGGGTCAATAATTTACAAAACAATGACCCTCCCCCATGATTCAGACCCCTATTTTCAGCCCTCAAAGCTGGTGGGTTAGTGAATGACCCCTATTACTAAATCCCTCCCTCCAAAACAATATATTGTCTTCAGTTATTTTCTTTCTCTTTTTTCTAGGACGATCCAATGAACGTTGCAAGTTCTTTGTCTGATTATGCACGTTCCCTCTACCAGAACCAGACAATTATGAAACTCAGTGATTTGATTCAACTGGCCATTTTTTACAACAAATATTTAATGGTTGATGTACGTCTGCCTGTCAAAAAACATCCTTATCATGAAATGTACCTTAACCGCACAATTGAGGTCATTCTTCGTTCGGGAATACCACACAACAAAGTATCTATTGTTTTTTTGCTTTCTTTATTTTTCCAAAAGAAATTTTTTGGCAGATTGAAATGAAATATTTCAATTAAAATTCATTTTTGCCTTTCAGAGAAAAAAAAAATTTGATAATTTTTGGCACTTTCAATTGTGAAGCCCTTTATATGACCAAGACATTTCTTTTAAAATAATTTTGTTTTTGGTTCTAAATTAGGGATTAAATTTACAATATAACTGGTTTAGTAAAATAAACTCTTACTTTCAGTCTAAGATATATACAATGTAACATTTATCTTTTTATTTATCTATTTTTGTGGGAGGAAGATACCTGTTCACATAGCAGCTAACGAGCTGGATTTTGACATGGTAGTAAGTGAGTTCAAACTCCAGTTGTGCTATTACATTCACTTTTGGACTAATGCCCTTGGGAAAGGCATGAAGTCACTCATCTCCTCAGCTATGGCTTAAATAATGCCACTACTGTTCTTCAACCAGAACAGCTTTGGTATTAAATAACCCATGAAGGTTTATATGCCATTAAACAAAGAAACTGTGTATATTATTTATTTCTAGTCAGGGGTTCAGTTTTCAATGTAACTGCTTTAGAAAACTGAACCCTTACTTTGTTTTCAGTTTTTTATGAAAATTTAAAAAAGAATTTTTAGATAATTTTAGGAGGAGTTCCTGTCATATAATGGCTGAAGTGTTGAACTGTGGCACCAGTCATTCTATTATGTCTATTTTCAGCCTTTGTTTGATGGCATATCTATCTTTGTGGGTTATTTCATGCTAAAACCATCCTCATAGAAGAACAGCAGTAATAATACTTAACCCATAGAAGGGAGAATAAGAGGGTTTGTACCTCTCCCAAGGGTATTAGTCCAAAAGAGAATGTAACAGCATGACTGGAATTCTTACTTTGGGGTTGTAGTCTAGCACTTTACCTATTGCATCATAGGGACTGCCCCTATAAGCTTATAGGGACTTCCTCTATAAGCCCAGACTTTTACAGACCACCAGATACAATATACCCATGTGGAATACCAAAAATATACTGAGCATAGTGTTGAAGATAATCCTTTAAAATTGGATGGATTGATATAAATATTTAATCTCTTGACAATGGAGGAAAACAAAAGATTAGTGAAAATCAACAAGGATTATGATATTAATCTGAAAAATCCACAAAGTTTTAAAACATTTCTTTCCCGAGGGGTAAGAAGTTGGTTCCAGGTTAAATCAAAGGTGCTGGATTTAAATTATTCATACATTTAATTTAATTTATTTTTTCTAAATTTTAAACTACCATATTTAAACCTCAGATTAAAATCTATCTATTCTTAAAATTCAAAATAGCACATAAAAAAAACAACCTCAGAAAATTGAATAGATTAATACAAATATCTTAGAACTTCCATTGATTGATTGATTAATTGATTGATTTTAACAGCCTGTCAACCTATCAAGGGTTATCTTATGCCTAGTGGTTATGGAATCACATTCATTGTACATTTCCATTGGCATAATGGTTAGAGTATTCACCAATCGTTCAAGAGACCTAGGTTCAATCCTAGATTGAGTCATACCAAATATTTAAAAAATGGTACTTGATGCCTCTTTGCTTTATACAGCATTATAAGGTATGGATCAAGTGTAAGTGGAGAAATCCAGAGAAAGGAATAGTGCCTTCCCTTACACCTCAGTGTAGTAGCTATTGAAAAGGGAGCCGTCGGGTCACCCTAGTCTTACTATTTAAGAGGGTTTTTTTTGGCACGTGGTTATGCAATACTGAGTATTCCTTAATACAAATAATTTGTATACAGTAGTGTAGTTTCAAGTATCTCTATCAAATACTAATATTTATATGGTTTCAAATAATTATTTCTTTGTAATAATAATTATTGTTATCACACAATAATATGATTGCATGCATTCTTATCTAATACAAATAATTTGTACACTGTTACAAAGTTTCAAAATAATAATCTTTTAAAAATTAATCAAACTTCTGAATTAATTAACCCATAAGGATTTGATATGCCATTAACTGAATAAACCAAACCAAATCAAACCTTTACAATTGAATCATATTGCGGCATTAAATAACCCAAAAATGGATTTAAATCGTTCGTACTTTTAATTTTGTTTATTTTTCAAAATTTTAAACAACCATATCTAGGACTTAGTTTAGAATTTATTTATGAAAGAATAAATGAATCAAACTTCAGAATTAAATAACCCATAAGGAGTTGATACTCCGTTAAACAAATTAAACAACCCAAACGTTCGTACATAAACAAAAATAATGATTGTTTAAAGGGAGGTAACTTTTTCGACTTTTCCTCTTCGTGAGAGAAGTTTAAGTTGGGTGGTTGAGTTTTATGTCAAATCCATTTTTATGCAAATAATCAGTTCTATTTCAGACAATTCAGTTTAGCTTGAGCACACAGTTTAATTTTCAAAACAGTTCTAATTCATTTAATTCAGTTTAGTGTAAATACAGATTTTGTTTACACACAGTTAAATGTCAAAACAGTTCTATATTAAACAATTCAACTTTGTGAAAGTACAGTTTCAATGTTAAAAACAGTTCCATTTCAAACAATTCAGTTTAGCATATGTGCACAGTTTAATTGTCAAAAAAATTTCTATTTCAAGCTATTCAGTTTAGTCAAACAGTTCTAATTCAAACAATTCAGTTTAGCATAAGTATGCAGTTTAGTTCTATTTAACTCATAGATAGGACCCTTATCAGGTGCTACCATTCTGGGCCAGAGTGGACCTGGGAGCAATGGCAATGAAGGGGTGTTCTGTATTCCCCAAAGCTCCAGCATCACTGGAACCTCACCATGAGATTGTTTAGTGTCATATCTTGGACACTTGTTGGGTGGGGGTAGGGTGGTCTTACCCCTCTGCAGAGATGCAGTTGGTGTATTCTACAGCCCCAGTTGACAGGGTAAGAGATAAGTTTAGGAAATATTTCTAAGATTTTAAATTTACTTTTGTTTATCTGTCTTTCAATATATATATATATATATATATATATATATATATATATATCTTTTTCTCTCTTTTGCTTGATTTTAGATTTGGTGGTTACCAAGTGATAACAATGACTATGTGAAAACATTAAATTTCACACAGACAGAAATAAAATACGAACCAGTTGATCACCTCTACAATCACAGCATTTTCCACATCAATGCGCCATACACAGAACTTTCCGAGCAAGAAATTCAGTGAGTTGGTTTCCAATATTTTTTTTGTTTTTATTATATTTTTTTATGACTTTGCACCAAATTCATTTATTAATAATTTTCATATTTTAGAGGATCAAGGAAGAAATATAAAAAGAAATTTTGTCAGACTTACAAAATACAAAATCATGGTTGATCATGATTGTTTATTGCAATCTGTTCATATCTATCTGTTTATCTATGAAAACCTGTTCATATATTTCTATCTTTAAATCTATCACAATAATAAGATTAAATATTTATAATAATTAACAATGCTTGATGGAAGGAATTCACACAATTTAACGCTATTACTACAAGGTGTAAAAGCAAGAGAAATAAGATGAAAGAAATACTAGGGAAAAATCAATAATAATTGACAATGCTTGATGGAAGGAATTCACACAATTTAACACTATTACTACTAGGTGTAAAAGCAAGAGAAAGAAGATGAAAGAAATACAAGGGAAAAATCAATAATAATTGACAATGCTTGATGGAAGAAATTCACACAATTTAACACTATTACTACTAGGTGTAAAAGCAAGAGAAATAAGATGAAAGAAATACTAGGGGAAAATTCAATAATAATTGACAATGCTTGATGGAAGAAATTCACACAATTTAACACTATTACTACTAAGTGTAAAAGCAAGAGAAATAAGATGAAAGAAATACTAGGGAAAAATCAATAATAATTGACAATGCTTGATGGAAGAAATTCACACAATTTAACACTATTACTACTAGGTGTAAAAGCAAGAGAAATAAGATGAAAGAAATACAAGGGAAAAATCAATAATAATTGACAATGCTTGATGGAAGAAATTCCCATAATTTAACACTATTACTACTAGGTGTAAAAGCAAGAGAAATAAGATGAAAGAAATACTAGGGAAAATTCAATAATAATTGACAATGCTTGATGGAAGAAATTCACACAATTTAACACTATTACTACTAGGTGTAAAAGCAAGAGAAATAAGATGAAAGAAATACTTGGGGAAAAATCAATAATAATTGACAATGCTTGATGGAAGAAATTCACACAATTTAACACTATTACTACTAGGTGTAAAAGCAAGAGAAATAAGATGAAAGAAATACAAGTGAAAAATCAATAATAATTGACAATGCTTGATGGAAGAAATTCACACAATTTAACACTATTACTACTAGGTGTAAAAGCAAGAGAAATAAGATGAAAGAAATACAAGGGAAAAATCAATAATAATTGACAATGCTTGATGGAAGAAATTCACACCATTTAACACTATTACTACTAGGTGTAAAAGCAAGAGAAATAAGATGAAAGAAATACTAGGGGAAAAATCAATAATAATTGACAATGCTTGATGGAAGAAATTCACCCAATTTAACACTATTACTACTAGGTGTAAAAGCAAGAGAAATAAAATGAAAGAAATACTAGGGGAAAAATCAATAATAATTGACAATGCTTGATGGAAGAAATTCACACAATTTAACACTATTACTACTAGGTGTAAAAGCAAGAGAAATAAGATGAAAGAAATACAAGGGAAAAATCAATAATAATTGACAATGCTTGATGGAAGAAATTCCCACAATTTAACACTATTACTTCTAGGTGTAAAAGCAAGAGAAATAAGATGAAAGAAATACAAGGGAAAAATCAATAATAATTGACAATGCTTGATGGAAGAAATTCACACAATTTAACACTATTACTACTAGGTGTAAAAGCAAGAGAAATAAGATGAAAGAAATACAAGGGAAAAATCAATAATAATTGACAATGCTTGATGGAAGAAATGCACACAATTTAACACTATTACTACTAGGTGTAAAAGCAAGAGAAATAAGATGAAAGAAATACAAGGGAAAAATCAATAATAATTGACAATGCTTAATGGAAGAAATTCACACAATTTAACACTATTACTACTAGGTGTAAAAGCAAGAGAAATAAGATGAAAGAAATACTAGGGAAAAATCAATAATAATTGACAATGCTTGATGGAAGAAATTCACACAATTTAACACTATTACTACTAGGTGTAAAAGCAAGAGAAATAAGATGAAAGAAATACTAGGGAAAAATCAATAATAATTGACAATGCTTGATGGAAGAAATTCACACAATTTAACACTATTACTACTAGGTGTAAAAGCAAGAGAAATAAGATGAAAGAAATACTAGGGAAAAATCAATAATAATTGACAATGCTTGATGGAAGAAATTCACACAATTTAACACTATTACTACTAGGTGTAAAAGCAAGAGAAATAAGATGAAAGAAATACAAGGGAAAAATCAATAATAATTGACAATGCTTAATGGAAGAAATTCACACAATTTAACACTATTACTACTAGGTGTAAAAGCAAGAGAAATAAGATGAAAGAAATACTAGGGAAAAATCAATAATAATTGACAATGCTTGATGGAAGAAATTCACACAATTTAACACTATTACTACTAGGTGTAAAAGCAAGAGAAATAAGATGAAAGAAATACTAGGGAAAAATCAATAATAATTGACAATGCTTGATGGAAGAAATTCACACAATTTAACACTATTACTACTAGGTGTAAAAGCAAGAGAAATAAGATGAAAGAAATACTAGGGAAAAATCAATAATAATTGACAATGCTTAATGGAAGAAATTCACACAATTTAACACTATTACTACTAGGTGTAAAAGCAAGAGAAATAAGATGAAAGAAATACTAGGGAAAAATCAATAATAATTGACAATGCTTGATGGAAGAAATTCCCACAATTTAACACTATTACTTCTAGGTGTAAAAGCAAGAGAAATAAGATGAAAGAAATACAAGGGAAAAATCAATAATAATTGACAATGCTTGATGGAAGAAATTCACACAATTTAACACTATTACTACTAGGTGTAAAAGCAAGAGAAATGAGATGAAAGAAATACAAGGGAAAAATCAATAATAATTGACAATGCTTGATGGAAGAAATTCACACAATTTAACACTATTACTACTAGGTGTAAAAGCAAGAGAAATAAGATGAAAGAAATACAAGGGAAAAATCAATAATAATTGACAATGCTTAATGGAAGAAATTCACACAATTTAACACTATTACTACTAGGTGTAAAAGCAAGAGAAATAAGATGAAAGAAATACTAGGGAAAAATCAATAATAATTGACAATGCTTAATGGAAGAAATTCACACAATTTAACACTATTACTTCTAGGTGTAAAAGCAAGAGAAATAAGATGAAAGAAATACAAGGGAAAAATCAATAATAATTGACAATGCTTAATGGAAGAAATTCACACAATTTAACACTATTACTACTAGGTGTAAAAGCAAGAGAAATAAGATGAAAGAAATACAAGTGAAAAATCAATAATAATTGACAATGCTTGATGGAAGAAATTCACACAATTTAACACTATTACTACTAGGTGTAAAAGCAAGAGAAATAAGATGAAAGAAATACAAGGGAAAAATCAATAATAATTGACAATGCTTAATGGAAGAAATTCACACAATTTAACACTATTACTACTAGGTGTAAAA